>CM070790.1:118927-157222 GCA_036346955.1 Dipus sagitta | reverse complement strand
GAACCAAACAGTAGTTTATGTGAAACAAGTAAGGTTAGTTTGTTTCGTTTCTGCTTCTCTCATTCAGGATAAGAAAACAGAAACAAACAGTAGATTTGTGAAGCAAGTAAGGTTACTTTGTTCATTGTACTTAGCTCCAACAGTATTAGACAACAAGAAACAAACAGTAGTTTATGTGAACCAAGTAAGGTAAGTTTGTTCATTGTAATTCGCTCTATAAGGATAAGAAAACAGAAACAAACAGTACTTTGTATGTGAATAAGTAACATAGTTTGGTTTGTTTCTACTTCGCTCCAACAGAGTAAGACACAGAAACAAACATTAGTTTATGTGAAACAAGTAAGGTAAGTTTCTTCGTTTATTTTGCACCTTCAGGATATTGGACAACACGAAACAAGCAGTGTTTGTGTGAAACGTGTAAGGTAAGTTTGTTCACTGTAATTCGTTCTATCAGGATAAGACACAGAAACAAAGAGTAATTTGTGCTGAAATAAGTAACAAAATTTTGTTTGTTCTACTTCGCAAAACAGGTAACCCACAAAGAAACAGTATTTTTAAATGTGAACAAGAAAGTAATTTTTGTTCTACTTCCCCCTTCAGATAAGACAAAGAAAAAAAGAATTTGTTGAAAAAAATAACAAAGTTTGTTTGTTCTATTTCCTCCAACAAGTAAAAAACCCAAAACCAAACAGTATTTGGGGAAACAAGAAGGTTTTTGTTTTTTATTTCCAATAAAGAAAACAGAAAAAAAGAATTTGTTAAAAAATTTTTACAAATTTTTTTTTTCTGTTTTTTTCCAAACGGGTAAGAAAACAGAACAAACGTAGTTTATGTAACAAGAAAGGGTAAGTTTTTTTTTCTATTCTCCATCGATAAGACACAAAAAAACATATTTAAAATTGAAAAAATAAGGTAGTTTGTTCATTTACTTCGCCCAACAGGTAAGAAAACAGAAACAAACCGAAATTTTGTGAAAAAAGAAACCAAAGTTTGTTTGTTCTATTTCCCTCCAAGAGTAAGAAAACAAAAACAAACGTAGTTTATGTGAAAACAAGAAAGGGGGTTTTTCTTTTCCCCCCAAAGGGATAAGGGAACAGAAACAAACGGGTTTTTGTGAAAAAGTAACTAAGTTTGTTTTTCTTCGCCCCCCACAAGTAAAAACAGAAAAAAACAGTTTTTTGTGAAAAATAATATGTTTGTTTTACTTGCCCCAAAGGGATAAGAAACAAAAAAAAATTTTTTTGTGAAACAAGTAAGGTAGTTTTTCGTTCTTCCTCCATCAAAAAAGCCCAAAGAAGAAACAGATTTATGTGAAAAAGAAATAAGTTTGTTTTTACTTCACTCCACGGGATAAGAAAACAGAACAAACATTTAATTTGTGTGAAATAAGAAAACAAAATTTGTTTTGTTTACTTCCCTGCCACAGAAAAGACAACAAAACCCAAAACAGAGTTTAGTGAAAAAAGTAAGGTAATTTTTCTTTTTTTTGCTAAAATGGGTAGAAACAAAAAACAAACATTAGTTTTGTGAAAAAAAAAAAGGTAAAGTTTGTTCTTTGGGACTTCGCTCCAAAGGAAAAACAACAAAACAAACAGTATTTGTGTGAAAAAAGAAACAAAATTTTTTTTTGTTTTTTCGGGGAAACACAGAGAAAAACAGAACAAACAGTGTTTATGTGAAAAAAAAAAGTAAAAAGGAAAAAATTTGTTCATTTTTTTCTTCGCTCAATCAGGTAAGCAAGAAACAAATTAGTTCTCCCTCCTTCAACAAGTAAGACAACAAAAAAACCAAGGAGTAGTTCAGTGAAACAGGGGTTGTTTGTTGTTCTACTTTCCCCAAATATAAGAAACAAAAAAAACAAAGACCCGTTTGGTGATATAAAGGCCGGAAATTGTTTGTTTACTTCCTCCAACAGAGTAAAAACAACAAAAAACATATTTATTGAAACAAAAAAGGAAATTGTTCTTCTCTACCCTCCTCAGTAAAAAAACACAAAAAACAGTTTTTTTAAAAAAAGAAAGGAAAAGTTTTTTTCTTTTATTAAAATCCATCGGGAAAAACCCCCCTTTAAAAAAAAAACAAAAACAAGCCCGGGTTTTGTAAAACAAGTGTGTTTGTTTGTTCGCTCTACTTTCCCAAACGGGGGAAGAAAACAGAAACAAAGAGCAGTTTGTGTATAAAGTGGTAAGTTTTTTTTTCTACTTCCCCAAAACAGGTAAAAACAAAACCCAAAAACGTGTTTATTGAAAAAGAAGGAAAATTTGTTTTCTATTTTCGCCCTCAGAAAAAACAAAACAACAAATTTTGTGAAATAAGACAAAAGTTTTTTTTCACTTCGCCCCAACGGTAAGACAACAGAACCAAACAGGTTTAGTGAAAAAAAAGTGATGTTGTTTTCCTTCTTTCCTCGGGGGAAAAAAACAAAAAAAAAGATTTTGGATTAAATTAAATTTTTTTTACTTTCTCCCAGTAAGACAAAAAGAAAAAACTTAGTTTATGTGAAACAAGAAAGGGAAAATTTGTTTTTTTTTGCCCCATCAATAAGCAACAACAAACATAGTTTTGTGAAAAATTTTAAATAATTTGTTTTTTTCATCCCCCAACAGGTAAGAAAAAAGAACCAAACAGTAGTTTATGTGAAACAAGAAGGTAAGTTTGTTCTTTATTTCGCTCCTTCAGATAGCCCAAAAACAAACGTATTTTTTTGAAAAAAAAAGGTTTTGTTTGTATTTCCCCTCCACGATAAGAAACAAAAACAAACGTGTTTATGTGAAACAAGTAAGGTAAGTTTGTTCATTTACTTCCTCCATCAGATAAGACAACAGAAAAAACAGTAATTTGTGGGGAAATAAGTAACATAAGTTTGTTTGTTCTACTTCGCCCAACAGAGTAAGAAAACAGAACCAAATAGTATTTTATTTTGGAAAGAAGAAAAGGTTGTTTGTCCATTCTACTTGCTCCATCAGTAAAAGACAACAAAAAAAAAGTACATTGTGTGAAACAAGTAAGGTAAGTTTTTCGCTCTACTTCCCCCCCTCAGGAATAAGACAACAAAAACAAACAGTAATTTGTGAAAAAAATAAGTAAGTTTGTTTGTTACTTCGCTCCAACAAGTAAGACAACAAAAACCAAACAGTAGTTTATGAAACAAGTAAGGGTTTAAGTTTTTCTTTACTTCGCTCCATCGGGGAAGACAACGGGAACAAAAGAAATTATGTGAAAATAGAAAAGTTTGTTTGTTCTTTTCCCTCCAACGAGTAAGAAACAGAACAAAGTAGTTTATGGAACCAAGTAAGGTAAGTTTTCTTTACTTCCTCCATCAGTATAAGAAACAGAAAAAACAGAGTTGTATGAAACAAGTAGTAAGTTTTTTCATTGTACTTCGCTCAACAGGTTTAAGACAACAGAACCAAACAGAATTTTGTGAAATAAGAAACAAAAGTTTGTTTGTTCTACTTCGCCACATCAGGAAAGGGACAACAGAAACAATACAGTGTTTTGTGAAAAAGTAAGGTATGTTTTTCGTTCTCTACTGCTCATCAGGATAAGAAAAAACAAACAGTGGGTTTATGTAAAAACAAGTAAGGTAAGTTTGTTCATTGTACTTCCTCACGAGAATACAACAGAAACAAACAGTATTTGTGTGATATAAGTAACATAAGTTTTTTTGTTCTACTCGCTCCACAGAGTAAGACAACAAAACCAAACAGTAGTTTATGTGAAAAGTAAGGTAAATTTGTTCTGATACTTCGCTCATCAGGAAAGACAACAGAAACAAACAATAGTTTATGTGAAACAAGTAAGGTAAGTTTGTTCATTACTTCGCTCCATCAGGATAAGACAACAAAAAAAACAGTAATTATGTGAAAAAGTAAGTAAGTTTGTCTTGTTACTTCTAAAACAGGTAAGCCACAGAACCAAACAGTATTTGTGAAATAAGTAAGTAAGTTGTTTGTCTACTTCGCTCCACAGATAAGACAACAGAAACAAACAGTAGTTTATGTGAAAAAGAAGGTATGTATCCTTCTACTTGCTCATCAGGATAAGACAACAGAAAAAAAGTACTTTTGTGAAACAAGAAGGTAATTTTCTCATCTACTCGCTCATCATGATAAGACAACACAAACAAAACAGTATATATGTGAACAAGTAAGGTAAGTTTCTTCGTTTACTTCGCTCCATAGATAAGACAACAGAACAACAGTAATTTGTGTGAAATAAGTAACTAAGTTTCTGTTCTACTTCGCTCAACAGATAAGACAACAGAACCAAACAGTATTTTGTGAAACAAGTAAGGTAACTTTTTCTTCTACTTCACCCACCAGGATAGACAAAGAAACAAAGAGACTTTGTGTGAAACAAGTAAGTAATTTTGTTCATGACTTCACTCCATCAGGGTAAGAAAACAGAAACAAACATAGTTTATGTGAAACAAGTAAGGTAATGTTGTTCTTACTTCGCTCCACAAGATAAGACAACAGAACAAACAGTAATTTATGTAAAAAAGTAAGGTAAGTTTGTTCCTGTACTTCGTTATCAGAGTAAGACAAAAAAAACAGTAGTTAGTGAAACAGGTAAGGTAAGTTGTTCTTACTTCCTCCATCAGATAAGACAACAGAAACAAAGTATTTATGTGAAAAAGAACGTAAGTTTGCGTTCCACTTGCTCCATCAGTAAGACAACAGAACAAACAGTATTTTGTGAAACAAGTAAGGTAAGTTTTTTCTTTATTGCTACTATCAGGTGTAAGACAACAGAAACAAACAGTAGTTTATGTGAAACAAGTAAGGTAAGTTTGTTCATTGTGCTTCCCTCTGGCAGGATAAGACAACGGAAACAGAAAGTAATTTGTGTGAAATAAGTAACATAAGTTTGTTTGTTCTACCTCGCTCCAACAGAGTAAGACAACAGAACCTAACAGTAGTTCACGTGAAACAAGTAAGGTTAGTTTGTTTGTTCTACTTCGCTACATCAGGGGAAGACAACGGAAACAAAGACCAGTTTGTGTGATATAAATACAGAAAGTTGGTTTTTTCTACTTCGCTCAAACAGAGTAAGACAACAGAACCAAACAGTAGTTTATGTGAAACAAGTAATGTAAGTTTGTTCGTTCTGCTACACTCCATCATGATAAGAAAACACAAACAAACACTAGGTTATGTTAAACAAGTAAGGAAAGTTTGTTCATTGTACTTCGCTCCATCACGAGAAGACAACAGAAACAAACAGTTATTTGTGTGAAATAATTAACAGAAGTTTTTTTGTTCTACTGCGCTCCAGCAGAGTAAGAACACAGAAACAAACAGTAGTTTATGTGAAACAAGTAAGGTAAATTTGGTCCTGATACTTCGCTCCATCAGGGTAAGACAACAGAAACAAACAATAGTTTATGTGAAACAAGTAAGGTAAGTTTGTTCATTGTACTTCGCTCCATCAGGATAAGACAACAGAAAAAAACAGTAACTTGTGTGAAATAAGTAACATAAGTTTGTTTGTTCTACTTCGTTAAAACAGCGTAAGTCCACAGAACCAAACAGTAGCTTATGTGAAACAAGTAAGGTAAGCTTGTTCGTTCTACTTCGCTCCATCAGGATAAGACAACAGAAACAAACAGTAGTTTATGTGAAATAAGAAAGGTATGTATGTCCGTTCTACTTCGCTCCATCAGGATAAGACAACAGAAAAGGAAAGTACTTTGTGTGAAACAAGTAAGGTAATTTTTCTCACTCTACTTCGCTCTATCAGGATAACACAACACAAAAAAACAGTAGTTTATGTGAAACAAGTAAGGTAAGTTTCTTCGTTGTACTTCGCTCCTTTAGGATAAGACAACAGAATCAAACAGTAATTTGTGTGAAATAAGTAACATAAGTTTCATTGTTCTACTTCGCTCGAACAGAGTAAGACAACAGAACCAAACAGTAGTTTATGTGAAACAAGTAAGGTAACTTTGTTCGTTCTACTACACACCACCAGGATTTGACAAGAGAACGAAAGAGGACTTTGTGTGAAACAAGTAAGGTAATTTTGTTCATGATACTTCACTACATCAGGGTTAGAAAACAGAAACAAACAGTAGTTTATGTGAAACAAGTAAGGTAATTTTGTTCATTGTACTTCGCTCCATCATGTTAAGACAACAGAAACAAACAGTAATTTGTGTGAAACAAGTAAGGTAAGTTTGTTCATTCTACTTCACTCTATCAGTATAAGACAAGAGAAAGAAACAGTAGTTTACATGAAACAGGTAAGGTAAGTTTGTTCATTGTACTTCACTCCATCAGGATAAGACAACAGAAACAAACAGTAATTTCTGTGAAATATGACACATAAATTTGCTTGTTCCACTTCGCTCCAACACAGTAAAACAACAGAACCACACAGTCGTTTATGTGAAACAAGTAAGGTAAGTTTCTTCGTTTTGCTACGCTCCATCATGATAAGGAAACACAAGCAAACAGTAGGTTATGTGAAACAAGTAAGGGAAGTTTGTTCATTTTACTTCGCTCCATCAGGAAAAGACAACAGAAACAAACCATAATTTGTGTGAAATAAGTAACATAAGTTTGTTTGTTCTACTTCGCTCCAGCAGAGTAAGACCACAGAACCAAACAGTAGGTTATGTGAAACAAGTAAAGTAAATTTGATCCTTCAACTTCGCTCCATCAGCAGAAGACAAGAGAAACAAACAGTACTTTGTGTGAAACAAGTACGGTAAGTTCATTCAGTATACTTCGCTCCATCAGGATGAGACCAGAGAAAGATACAGTAATTTGTGTGAAATAAGTATCATAAGTTTGTTTGTTCTACTTCGCTCCAACAGAGTAAGACAACAGACCCAAACATTAGTTTATGTGAAACAAGTATGCTAAATTTGTTCATTGCACTTAGCTCCATCAGAATATGACAGCAGATACAAACAGTAATTTGTGTGATATAAGTAACATAAGTTTGTTTGTTCTACTTCGCTCCAACACAGTAAGACAACAGGCCAACAGTACTTTACGTGAAACATGTAAAGTAACTTTGATCATTCTACTTCACTGCATCAGGATAAGACAACAGAAACAAAGAGCACTTTGTGTGAAACAAATAAGGTAAGTGTGTTAGTTCTACTTCGCTCCATCAGGATAAGACAAAAAAAACAAACAGTAGTTTATGTGACACAAGGAAGGTAAGTTTGTTCATTGTACTTTGCTCCATCAGGATAAGACAACAGAGAAAACCAGTAGTTTACATGAAAGAAGTAAGGTAAGTTTGTTCATTGTACTTCGCTCCATCAGGATAAGACAACAGAAACAAACAGTAATTTGTGTGAAATAGGTAACATTAGTGTGTTTATTCTACTTCGCTCCAACAGAGTAAGACAACAGAACCAAACAGGGGTTTATGTGAAACAAGTAACGTAAGTGTGTTCGTTCTGCTTCGCTCCATCAGGATAAGAAAGCAGAAATAAACAGTAGTTTATGTGAGACACGTAAGGTAAGTTTGTTCATTGTATTTGGCTCCATCAGTATAAGACAACAGAACCAAACAGTAGTTTATGTGAAACAAGTAACGTAAGTTTGTTCATTCTACTTCGCTCGATCAGGATTAGGCAAGAAAAAAAAGAGTGCTTTGTGTGAAATAAGTAACATAAGTTTGTTTGTTCTACTTCGCTCCAACAGAGTAAGACAACAGAATCAAACAGTACTTTATGTGAAACAAGTAAGGTAAGTTTGTTCGTTCTACTTCGCTCCACCTGTATAAGACAACAGAAACAAACACTAGTTTATGTGAAACAAGTAAGGTAAGTTTTTCGTTCTACTTCGCTCCATCAGGATAAGACAACTGATACAAACAGTAGTTAATGTGAAATAAGTAAGGTGAGTTTGTTCATTATACTTCACACCATGAGGATAGGACAACAGAAACAAACAGTAATTTGTGTGAATTAGGTAACATATGTGTGTTTGTTCTACTTCGATCCAACAGAGTAAGACAACAGAACCAAAAAGGAGTTTATGTGAAACAAGTAAGGTAAGTGTGTTCGTTCTGCTTCGCTCCATCAGGATAAGAAAACAGAAACAAACAGGAGTTTATGTGAATCAAGTAAGGTAAGTTTGTTCATTGTATTTCGCTCCATCAGTATAAGACAACAGAACCAAACAGTATTTATGTGAAACAAGTAAGGTAAATTTGTTCATTATACTTCGCTCCATCAGGATTAAGCAAGAGGAAAAAAGAGTTATTTGTGTGAAATAAGTAACATAAATTTGTTTGTTCTACTTCGCTCCAACAGAGAAAGAAAACAGAATCAAACAGTAGTTTATGTGAAACAAGTAAGGTATGTTTGTTCGTTCTACTTCGCTCCATCAGAATAAGACAACAGAAACAAACAGTAGTTTATGTGAAACAATTAAGGCAAGTTTGTTCGTTCTATTACACACCATCAGGATAAGACAACAGAAACAGACAGTAATTTGTGTGATATAAGTAACATGAGTTTGTTTGTTCTACCTCGCTCCATCAGAATAAGACAACAGAATCAAGCAGTAGTTTATGTGAAACAAGTAAGGTAAGTTTGTTCGTTCTACTTCGCTCCATCAGGATAAGACAACAGAAACAACAGTAGTTTATGTGAAACAAGTAAGGTAAGTTTGTTCGTTCTACTTCACTCCATCAGGACAAGAGAACAGAAACAAACAGTATTTTGTGTGATATAAGTAACATAAGTTTGTTTGTTCTACTTCGCTCCAACACAGTAAGACAACAGACCAACAGAAGTTTACGTGAAACAAGTAAAGTAAGTTTGATCATTCTACTTCACTGCATCAGGATAAGACAACCGAAACAAACAGTACTTTGTGTGAAACAAGTAAGGTAAGTTTCTTCATTCTACTTCACTTCATCAGGACAAGAGAACAGAAACAAACAGTAATTTGTGTGATATAAGTAACATAAGTTTGTTTGTTCTACTTCGCTCCAACACAGTAAGACAACAGACCAACAGTACTTTACGTGAAACAAGTAAAGTAAGTTTGATCATTCTACTTCACTGCATCAGGATAAGACAACCGAAACAAACAGTACTTTGGGTGAAACAAGTAAGGTAAGTGTGTTAGTTCTACTTCGCTCCATCAGGATAAGACAAAAAAGACAAACAGTAGTTTATGTGACACAAGGAAGGTAAGTTTGTTCATTGTACTTCACTCCATCAGGATAAGACAACAGAGACAACCAGTAGTTTATATGAAAGAAGTAAGGTAAGTTTGTTCATTGTACTTCGCTCCATCAGGATAAGACAACAGAAACAAACAGTAATTTGTGTGAAATAGGTAACATAAGTGTGTTTGTTCTACTTCGCTCCAACAGAGTAAGACAACAGAACCAAACAGGGGTTTATGTGAAACAAGTAACGTAAGTGTGTTCGTTCTGCTTCGCTCCATCAGGATAAGAAAACAGAAATAAACAGTAATTTGTGAGACAAGTAAGGTAAGTTTGTTCATTGTATTTGGCTCCATCAGTATAAGACAACAGAACCAAACAGTAGTTTATGTGAAACAAGTAACGTAAGTTTGTTCATTCTACTTCACTCGATCAGGATTAGGCAAGAGAAAAAAAGAGTGCTTTGTTTGAAATAAGTAACATAAGTTTGTTTGTTCTACATCGCTCCAACAGAGTAAGACAACAGAATCAAACAGTAGTTTATGTGAAACAAGTAAGGTATGTTTGTTCGTTCTACTTCGCTCCATCTGTATAAGACAATAGAAACAAACAGTAGTTTATGTGAAACAAGTAAGGTAAGTTTTTCGTTCTACTTCGCACCATCAGTATAAGACAACAGAAACAAACAGTAGTTTATGTGAAACAAGTAAGGAAAGTTTCTTGGTTCTATTTCACTCCATCAGGATAAGACAACAGAAACAGACAGTAATTTGTGTGAAATAAATAACATAAGTTTGTTTGTTCTAATTCGCTCCAACAGAGTAACACAACAGAACCAAACAGTAGTTTATGTGAAACAAGTATGGTAAGTTTGTTCACTGTACTTCACTCCATCAGAATATGACAGCAGAAACAAACAGTAATTTGTGTGATATAAGTAATATAAGTTTGTTTCTTCTAATTCGCTCCAACAGAGTAAGACAACAGAACCAAATAGAAGTTTATGTGAAAAAAGTAAGATAAGTTTGTTCGTTCTAACTTGCTCCATCAGGATAAGACAACAGAAACAACAGTAGTTTATGTGAAACAAGTAAGGTAAGTTTGTTCATTGTTCTTTGCTAAATCAGGATAAGACAACAGAAACAAACAGTAATGTGTGTGAAGTAAGTAACATAAGTTTGTTTGTTCTACTTCGCTGCAGCAGAGTAAGACAACAGAACAAAACAGTAGTTTATGTGAAACAAGTAAGGTAAGTTTGTGCGTTCTACTTCACTCCATCAGGATAAGACAACAGAAACAAACAGTAATTTGTGTGAAATAAATAAGTTTTTGTTCTACTTTGCTCCAATAGAGTAAGACAACAGACCAACAGTAGTTTATGTGAAAAAAGTAAGGTAAGTTTGTTCGTTCTAATTCGCTCCATCAGGATAAGACAACAGAAACAAACCGTAGTTTATGTGACACAAGTAAGGTAAGTTTGTTCATTGTACTTCGCTCCATCAGAATAAGACAACAGAGTCAAACAGTAATCTGTGTAAAATAAGTTACATAAGGTTTGTTTTTTTACTTCGCTCCAACAGTGTAAGACAATAGAACCAAACAGTAGTTTACGTGAAACAAGTAAGGTTAGTTGTTCGTTCTACTTCGCTACATCAGGGGAAGGCAACAGAAACAAAGAGCTGTTTGTGTGATATAAGTATGGTAAGTTTGTTTGTTCTGCTTCGCTGAAACAGATTCAGACAACAGAACCAAACAGTAGTTTATGTGAAACAAGTAAGGAAAGTTTGTTCGTTCAGCTTCGCTCCATCAGGATATGATCACAGAAACAAACAGTAGTTTATGTGAAACAAGTAAGGAAAGGTTCTTCATTGTACTTCGCTCCATCAGTATAAGAAAACAGAAAGAAAGAGTAGTTTATGCAAAACAAGTAAGGTTAGCTTGTTCACTGCACTTCGGTCCATCATGATAAGACAAGAGAAACAAACAGTAATTTGGGTGAAATAAGTAACATAAGTTTGTTTGTTCTACTTCGCTCCAACAGAGTAAGACAACAAAACTAAACAGTAGTTTATGTGAAACAAGTAAGGTACGTTTGTTTGTTCTACTTCGCTCCATCAGGAAAAGACAACAGAAACAACAGTAGTTTATGTGGAACAAGTAAAGTAAGTTTGTTCATTGTACTTCGCTCCATCAGGATAAGACAACAGAAACCAACAGTACTTAATGTGATACAAGTAAGGTGAGTTAGTGCATTGTACTTCGCTCCATAAGGATAAGACAACAGAAACAAACAGTAATTTGTGTGAAATTAGTACCTTAGTTTGTTTGTTCTACTTTGCTCCAACAGAGTAAGAAAACAGAAGCTAAGAGTAGTTAATGTGAAACAAGTAAGGTAAGTTTGTTCGTTCTACTTCGCTCCGTCAGGATAAGACAACAGAAACAAAGAGTAGTTTATGTGAAACAAGCAAGGTAAGTTTGTTCATTGTACTTCGCTTCATCAGGATGAGAAAACAGAAACAGACAGTAATTTGTGTGAAATAAGTAACATAATTTTGTTTGTTCTACTTCGCTCCAACAGAATAAGACAACAGAACCAAACAGTAGTTTATGGGAAAGAAGTAAGGTAAGTTTGTTCGTTCTACTTCACTCCATCAGGATAAGACAACAGAAACAAACAGTACTTTGTGTGAAACAAGCAAGGTAAGTTTGTTAGTTCTACTTCACTCCATCAAGATAAGACAACAGAAACAAACAGTAATTTATGTGAAACAAGTAACGTATGTATGTTGCGTTCTACTTCACTCCATCAGGATAAGACAACAGAAACAAACAATAGTTTATGTGAAACAAGTAAGGTCAGTGTGTTCATTGTACTTCGCTTCATCAGGAGAAGAAAACAGAAATAAAAGAGTAGTTTATGTGAAACAAATAAGGTAACTTTGTTCATTGTACTCCGCACCTTAAGATTAAGACAACAGAAACAACCAGTAATTTGTGTGAAATAAGTACCTTAGTTTGTTTGTTCTACCTCGCTTCAACAGAGTAAGACAACAGAAGCAAACAGTAGTTTATGTGAAACAAGTAAGTTAAGTTTGTTCGTTCTACTTCAATCCATCAAGATAAGACAACAGAAACAAAGAGTAGTTTATGTGAAACAAGCAAGGTAACTTTGTTCATTGTATTCCGCACCTTAAGATTAAGACAACAGAAACAACCAGTAATTTGTGTGAAATAAGTACCTTACTTTGTTTGTTCTACCTCGCTCCAACAGAGTAAGACAACAGAAGCAAACAGTAGTTTATGTGAAACAAGTAAAATAAGTTTGTTCACTGCACTTCGCTCCATCGGGATAAGACAAAAGAAACCAACAGTAGCTAATGTGAAACAACTAAGGTGAGTTTGTTCATTGTACTTCGCTCCATAAGGATAAGACAACAGAAACAAACAGTAATTTTTGTAAAATAGGTGACATAAGTTTGTTTGTTCTACTACGCTCCAACAGAGTCGGACAACAGACCTAACAGTAGTTTATGTGAAACAAGTAAGATTCGTTTGTTCGTTCTACTTCACTCCATCAGGACAAGACAACAGAAACAAACAATAGTTTATGTGAAACAAGCAAGGTAAGTTTGTTCATTGTACTTCGCTTCATCAGGATGAGACAACAGAAACAAACAGTAATTTATGTGAAATAAGTAATATAAGTTTGTTTGTTCTACTTCGCTCCAACAGAGTAAGACAACAAAACCAAACAGTAATTTATGTGAAACAAGTAAGGTAAGTTTGTTCGTTCTACTTCGCTCCATCAGGATAAGATAATAGAAACAAACAGTACTCTGTGTGAAACAAGCAAGGTAAGTTTGTTCTTTCTACTTCACACCAGCAGTATGAGACAACAGAAAAAAAACAGTAGTTTATGTGAAACAAGTAAGGTAAGTTTGTAATTTGTACTTAGCTCCAACAGGATAAGAAAACACAAACAAGCAGTAATTTGTGTGAAATAAGTACCATAAGTTTGTTTGTTCTACTTCCGTCCAACAGAGTAAGACAACAGAACCAAACAGTAGTTTATGTGAAACAAGTAAGGTAAGTTTGTTCATTCTACTTCGCTCCATCAGGATAAGACAACAGAAACAAACAGTAGTTAAAGTGAAACAAGTAAGCTGAGTTTGTTCATTGTACTTCGCCTCATAAGCATAAGACAACAAAAACAAACAGTAATTTTTGTGAAATAAGTACCTTAGTTTGTTTTTTCTACTTCGCTCCAACACAGTAAGACAACAGAAACAAACAGTAGTTTATGTGAAACAGGTAAGGCACGTTTGTTCATAGTACTTTGCTCAATCAGGATGAGACAACAGGAACAAACAGTAATTTGTGTGAAATAAGTAACATAAGTTTGTTTGTTGTACTTAGCTCCAACAGAGTAAGTCAACAGAACCAAACAGTAGTTTATGTGAAACAAGTAAGGCAAGTTTTTTCGTTCTACCTCGCTCCATCAGGATAAGACAACAGAAACACACGATACTTTTTGTGATACAACTAAGGTAAGTTTGTTCATTCTACTTCGCTCCATCAGGATAAGACAACAGAAAAACAACAGTAGTTTATGCGGAACTACTAAGGTATGTATGTTGCGCTCTACTTCACTCCATCAGGATAAGAAAACAGAGACAAGCAGTAATTTGTGTGAAATAAATAACATAGGTTTGTTTATTCTACTTCGTTCCATCAGCATAAGACAACAGAACCAAACAGTAGTTTATGTGAAGCAAGTAAGGTAAGTTTGTTCATTCTACTTCACTCCATCAGGATAAGACAACAGAACCAAACAGTAGTTTATGTGAAGCAAATAAGGTATGTTTGTTCATTCTATTTCACTCCGTCAGAATAAGACAACAGAAACAAACAGTAGTTTATGTGGAAGAAGTAAGGTAAGTTTGTTCATTCTGCTTTGCTCCATCAGTATGAGACAACAGAAAAAAACAGTACTTTGTGTGAAACAAGTAAGGTAAGTTCATTAGTTCCACTTCGCTTCATCAGGATAAGACAACAGAAACAAACAGTAGTTTATGTAATACAAGTAAGGTAAGTTTGTTAATTGTACTTCACTCCATCAGGATAAGACAACAGAGACAAACAGTAATCTGTGTGAAGTAAGTTACATATGTTTGTTTTTTTCCTTCGCTCCAACAGAGTAAGACAATGGAACCAAAAGTAGTTTACGCGAAACAAGTAAGGTTAGTTTGTTCGTTCTACTTTGCTACATCATGGGAAGACAACAGAAACAAAGATCGCTTTGTGTGATATAAGTACGGTAAGTTTGTTTGCTCTGCTTCGCTCAAACAGTGTAAGGCAACAGAACCATACATTACTTTATGAGAAACGAGTAAGGTAAGTTTGTTCTTTCTGGTTCGCTCCATCAGGATAAGAACACAGAAACTAACAGTAGTTTATGTGAAACAAGTAAGGAAATTTTGTTCATTGTACTTCGCTCCATCAGTATAGGACAATAGACACAAAGAGAAGTTTATGTGAAACAAGTAAAGTAAGTTTGTTCATTGTACTTTGCTCCATGAGGATAAGACAACAGAAACAAACAGTAATGTGGGTGAAATAAGTAAAATAAATTTGTTTGTTCTACTTCGCTCCAACAGAGTAAGACAACAGAACTCAACAGTAGTTCATGTGAAACAAGTAAGGTAAGTTTTTTCCTTCTACTTCGCTCCATCAGGATAAGACAACAGAAACAAACAGTAGTTTATGTGAAACAAGGAAAGTAAGTTTGTTCATTGTACTTTGCTCCAACAGAGTAAGACAACAGTACCAAACAGTAGTTTATATGAAACAAGTAAGGTAACTTTGTTCGTTCTACTTCGCTCCATCAGGTTAAGACAACTGAAACAAACAATAGTTTATGTGAAACAAGTAAGGTAAGTTTGTTCATTGTACTTCGCTCCATCAGGATAAGACAACAGAAACAAACAGTAATTTGTGTGAAACGAGTAACTTAAGTTGCTTTGTTCTACTTCGCTAAAACAGAGTAAGACAACAGAACCAAACAGTAGTCCATGTGAACCAAGTAAGGTAAGCTCATTCGTTCTACTTTGCTCCATCAGGATAAGACAACAGAAACAAACAGTACTTTGTGTGAAACAACTAAGGTACGTTTGTTCATTCTACTTCGGTGCATCAGGATAAGACAACAGAACCAAACAGTAGTTTATGTGAAGCAAGTAAGGTACGTTTGTTCGTTCTACTTCGCTCCATCAGGATAAGACAACAGAAACAAACACTATTTCATGTGAAACAGGAAGGGTAAGTTTATTCATTGTACTTTGCTCTATCAGGATAAGACAAAAGAAACAAACAGTAATTTGTGTGAAATAAGTAACATAAGTTTGTTTATTCTCCTTCGCTCCAACAGAGTAAGACAACAGAACCAAACAGTAGTTCATGTGAAAAAAGTAAGGTTAGTTTGTTCGTTCTACATTGCTACATCAGGGGAAGACAACAGAAAAAAAGAGCAGTTTGTGTGGTATAATTATGGTAAGTTTGTTTGTTCTACTTCGCTCAAACTGAGTAAGACAACAGAACCAAACAACAGTTTATGTGAAACAAGTAAGGTAAGTTTGTTCGGTCTACATCACTCCATCAGTATAAGAAAACAGAAACAAACAGTAGTTTATGTGAAACAAGTAAGGTAAGTTTGTTCATTCTACTTCGCTCCATCAGGATAAGACAACAGAAAGAAACCGTACTTTGTGTGAAACAAGTAAGGTAAGTTTGTTCCTTCTACTTCGCTTCATCAGCATAAGACAACACAACCAAACAGTAGTTTATGTGAAAAAAGTAAGGTAAGATTGTTCGTTCTACTTCGCTCCATCAGGACAAGACAACTGAAACAAACAGTAGTTTATGTGAAACAAGTAAGGTAATGTTGTTCATTGTACTTCACTCCAAAAGGTAAGACAAGAGAAACAAACAGTAATTTGTGTGAAATAAGTAACATAAGTTTGTTTGTTCTACTTCGCTCCAATAGAGTAAGACAACAGAACCAAACAGTAGTTTACGAGAAAAAAGTAAGGCTAGCTTGTTCGTTCTACTTCGCTACATCAGGGAAAGACAACAGAACCAAACAGAAGTTTATGTGAAACAAGTATGGTAAGTTTGTTTGTTCTACGTCGCTAAAACAGAGTAAGAAAACAAACCAAACAGTAGTTTATGTGAAACAATTAAGGTAAGATTTTAGGTTCTGCTTCGATCCATCAAGATAAGAAAACAGAAACAAACAGTAGTTTATGTGAAACAAGTAAGGGAAGTTTTTTCATTGTACTTTGCTCCATCGGTATAACACAACAGAAAGAAACAGTAGTTTATGTGAAACAAGTAAGGGAAGTTTTTTCATTGCACTTCGCTCCATCAGGATAAGACAACAGAAACAAAGAGTAATTTGTGTGAAATAAGTAACAGAAGTTTGTTTGTTGTACTTCTCTCCAACAGATTAAGACAAAAGAACCAAACAGTAGTTTATGTGAAACTAGTAAGGTAAGTTTGTTCGTTCCACTTCTCTCCTTCAAGATAAGACAACTGCAACAAACAGTAGTGTATGTGAAACAAGTAAGGTAAGTTTGTTCATTGTACTTCGCTCCATCAGGATAAGACAACAGAAACAAAACGTAATTTGTGTGAAATAAGTAACATAAGTTTGTTTGTTCTACTTCCCTAGAACAGAGTAAGACAACAGAACCAAACAGTAGTTTACGTGAAACAAGTAAGGTTACTTTGCTCGTTCTACTTAGCTACATCAGGGGAAGAGAATAGAAACAAAGAGCAGTTTGTGTGATATAAGCACGGTAAGTTTGTGTGTTCTAATTCCCTCAATCAGAGTAAGGCAACAGAACCAAACAGTAGTTTATGTGAGACAAGTAAGGTAAGTTTGTTCGTTCTACTTCGCTCCATCAGTATAAGTCTACAGAAAGAAACAGTACTTAGTGTGAAACAAGTAAGGTAAGTTTGTTCTTTCTATTTCACTCCATCAGGATAAGAGAACAGAAACAAACAGTAGTTTATGTGACACAAGCAAGGTAAGTTTGTTCACTACACTTTGCTCCATCACGATAAGACAACAGAAACAAACAGTAATTTGTTTGAAAGAAGTTACATAAGTTTGTTTGTTCTACTTTGTGGCATCAGATTAAGACAACAGAACCAAACACTAGTTTACGTAAAACAAGTAAGGTTACTTTGTTCCTTCCACTACACTACATCAGGCGAGGACAACAGAAACAAAGAGCAGTTTGTGTGATATAGGTACGGTAAGTTTGTTTGTTCTACTTCGCTCAAACAGGGCAAGAAAACAGAACCAAACAGTAGTTTATGTGAAACAAGTAAGGTAAGTTTGTTCGTTCCGCTTCGCACCATCAGGATAAGAAAACAGAAAGAAACAGTAGTTTATGTGAAACAAGTAACGTAAGTTTGTTCATTGTACTTCACTCCATCAGTATAAGACAACAAAAACAAAGAGTAGTTTATGTGAAACAAGCAAGGTAAGTTTGCTCATTGTACTTCACTCCATCAGGGTGAGACAACAGAAACAAACAGTAATTTCTGTGAAATACGTACCTAAGTTTGTTTTTTCTACTTCGCTCCAACATAGTAAGACAACAGAACCAAACAGTAGTTTATGTGAAACAACTAAGGTAAGTGTGTTCGTTCTGCTTCACTCCATCAGGATAAGAAAACAGAACCAAACAGTAGTTTATGTGAAACAAGTAAGGTAAGTTTGTTCATTTTACTTAGCTCCATAAGGATTAGGCAACAGAAAAAAAGAGTAATTTGTGTGAAATAAGTAACATAAGTTTGTTTGTTCTACTTAGCTCCAACAGAGTAAGACAACAGAACCAAACAGTAGTTTATGTGAAACAAGTAAGGTAAGAGTATTCGTTCTGCTTCGCTCCATCAGGATAAGAAACAGAAACAAACAGTAGTTTATGTGAAACAAGAAAGGTAAGTTTGTTCGTTCTACTTCTCTTCATCAGTATAAGACAACAGAAAAAAACAGTAGTTTATGTGAAACAAGTAAGGTAAGTTTGTTCATTTTACTTTACTCCTTCAGGATTAGGCTACAGAAAAAAAGAGTAATTTGTGTGAAATAAGTAACATAAGATTGTTTGTTATACTTTGCTCGAACAGAGTAAGACAACAGAACCAAACAGTAGTTTATGTGAAACAAGTAAGGTAAGTTTGTTCATTTTACTTCACTAAATCAGGATTAGGCTACAGCAAAAAAGAGTAATTTGTGTGAAATAAGTAACATAAGTTTGTTTGTTATACTTCGCTCGAACCGAGTAAGACAAAAGAACCAAACAGTAGTTTATGTGAAACAAGAAAGATAAGTTTTTTCGTTCTACTTCGCTCCATCAGTATAAGACAACAGAAACGAACAGTAGTTTAGGTGAACGAAGGAAGGTAAGTTTGTTCGTTGTACTTCACTCCATCAGGACAAGACAACAGAAATAAACAGTAATTTGTTTGAAATAAGTAACATAAGTTTGTTTGTTCTCCTTCGTTCAAACAGAGTAAGACAACAGAACCAAACAGTAGTTTATGTGAAATAATAAGGTACGTTTGTAAATTGTACTTCGCTCCAACAGGATAAGACAACAGAAACAAACAGTACCTTATGTGAAACAAGTAAGGTAAATGTGTTCATTCTACTTCGCTCCATTAGGATAACAACAGAAACAAACAGTAGTTAATGTGAAACAAGTAAGGTGAGTTTGTTCATTGTACTTCGCTCCATATGGATAAGACAACAGAAACAAACAGTAATTTGTGTGAAATAAGTACCTTAGTTTCTTGTTCTACTTCGCTCCAACAGAGTAAGACAAAGGAAGCAAACAGTAGTTTATGTGAATCAAGTAAGGAAAGTTTCTTCATTCTACTTCGCTCCATCAGTATAAGACAACAAAAACAAACAGTAGTTTATGTGAAACAAGCAAGGTAAGTTTGTTCATTGTACTTCACTCCATCAGGAAAAGACAACAGAAACAAACATTAATTTGTGTGAAATAAGTGACATAAGTTTGTTTGTTCTACTTCGCTGCAACACAGTAAGACAACAGAAAAAAACAGTAGTTTATGTGACACAAGTAAGGTTAGTTTTTTCATTCTACTTCGCTACATCTGGGGAGGACAACAGAAACAAAGAGCAGTTTGTGTGATATAAGTATGGTAAGTTTGTTTGTCCTACTGAACAAACGGTTATCACTACATATTAATTTCTTTGTAATAATTATGTTATTACTGCGAAAACAGTATCCGTTTAATGAACTCTTTCCAAAACTGACCTATACTTGTTGCTTTGTAAGGAGATTAACTGCAAAGAATCTTTCTCTTTGAATCTAACAGTGCATTCAAAGTGCTATCAATGATTCTCTTCAGTTCTAGTTTGCAATGTTAGGAACTTATGAACTAAGACCTGTTGCAACCAACAGAAAGCATAAAATACAGTTTATAAACTTAGTGAGTGTTCACTAAACAAACTGATATAAGTACATCTTTGTTTCTCTGTAAAAATTACGTTATTACTGTGAAAACAGTATCCGTTTAAAGAACTCTTTCCAAAACTGACCCATACTTGTTGCTCTCTAATGAGATTAACGACAAAGAACATTTCTGTTTGAAAACTAACATGAATTCAAAGTGCTATCAATGATTCTCTTCAGTTCTAGTTTACTATATTAGAGAACTTAAGATCTAAGCCCTGATGGAAGCAAGAGAAAGCAGAAAAAACAGTTAATAAACTTAGTTACCATTCACTTAACAAACTGTTATCAGTATATCTTAGTTTGTCTGTAATAGTTACGTTATTACTGTGAAAACAGTATCCGTTTAAAGAACCCTTTCCAAAACTGACCCATACTTGTTGCTCTGTAAAGAGATTAACTACAGAGAACCTTTCACTTTGAAAACTAACAGGGATTTCAAAGTGCTATCAAAGATTCTCTTCAGTTCTAGGTTGCACTGTTAGGAACTTATGAACTAAGCCCTGTTGCCAGCAAGAGAAAGCACAAAACACATTTAATAAACTTAGTGTGTGTTGACTTAAACGGATATCAGTGAAAGAACACCCCCTTGAGGGGGAGTCTCTTTCCCCAGGAAGAGACCCGAGAACCCAGAGACCGATCCGAGACCACGAGATGCAAACAGCAAGAGGCTTTATTGGGGGTACCGGTGCACCGGGGCTCGACACGGAGTCCTCACGCAGGAGGGGTGAAGAGCCTCGAGCAGCCGGGAGGTAGGGGTTTTAAAGGCAAACATGCAGAAATATCTCAAACATGTTTCAGTTCAGGGACTTTTCAGACGTCACCAGGCAGTCGCCCGGGCCGTGCTGTTCCCGTATTATCTTGACCTTGTGCATGGAGCTCAGGAGGGAGCTCAGGATGTCTCCTCAGCCGGCCGTGTTATCTTAACCTCGGCAGGGAGTTAGGGCCCCTGCAGCTAGGCGTGGGGCTTCCCAGGGAGCGGAGGCTTTTCAGAGATTAGGTATGCACAGGTTACTAAGGCAACGGACGGTACTTCAGTTAACTATTTCTTTACCTGAGCCCGGGCAGCTGGTTGCAGAAAGTCACTGTTAAGCAAGCGATTGTACAGAAGCCAAAGAAGCAGGTTAGATGTATTTATTAGTGTAGCAGCAGTCTAGCCGGGGTTTTTCATTCCCCCATTTTCTATTAGCATTGAGTGAAATCTTTTACTCAAACCAGATTATGGGATTTCAGTTTCTTGCTGTTGCAGTCTCTGATATTGCTGTGTCAGAACAAAAGTCTGGATGACTGGCAGCCTGTCTTTTATGAATTGGACCAGCCGATTTAGAATGCATGGCCCGAACAGGAGTATTAAAAGGAAAATTATTAGAGGTCCCATCAAGGTGGAGATTAAAGTTGTAAACCAGGGAGATTTATTAAACCACCCTTCGAACCATCCCTGTTGGGATTCAAATAACTTCTGTCTTTGTTTGAGTCTTTCCCTAAGTTTTGCCATGTTATCTCTTACCAATCCAGTATGATCGGCGTAGAAGCAGCATTCTTCTTTTAGGGATGCACATAATCCCCCCTCCTTCAAAAACAGCATATCTAAACCTCTCCTATTTTGAAGGACTACCTCCGAGAGGGTGGTGAGTGACTTTTCAAGGGCACTGATTGATTCCT
This sequence comes from Dipus sagitta, assembly GCA_036346955.1. Taxonomy (NCBI): domain Eukaryota; kingdom Metazoa; phylum Chordata; class Mammalia; order Rodentia; family Dipodidae; genus Dipus; species Dipus sagitta. Next base: position 135,863 of record CM070790.1, on the reverse strand, counting down.
CTAGGGCCTTGATATCAGCATGCATAGCTATTTGCAGCTGCCGAAACTGATTGGTTTCTATGAGGGCTGAGGTTCCTGTCCCTATCCCGGCAGCTATTCCCCCCATGGTAATACCCCCCAAGAGTATGGCCATGGTCAAGGTGACAGGTTCTCTTTTGTACCTAGATTTGTCCTCAAGTTGGCTATAGATATAATCAGGTTCATGGTAAGTAATTTTGGGCCATAATTCTATGAGTACACAATAATCTGATGTCGCATAGAGTACTGAGGCTGAGACACAAGGGGTTAACCCAGTACTACATGCCCAATAAGTTCCGCTGGGTGCGGCCAAGTAGTAGGAACCAGTGGGTACTTTTATTGTGAGGTTACATAGGGCCTGATGGGTTTTAGGGACTGTCCCTAAGCAAAGCCCCTTTCCAGAAACTTCTGACAGGGTTAATCCGTGTTGGGGACTGGAGATGCAACTAGGGGAAACTGAAGTCTGATTGGAGTAATTACCCAGGACAGCTACTCCTTCATAATAAGGGGGTCTTGAAATTAGGCATAACCAGCAGTCTGTGGTTTTGTCTGGGCTCGTGAGATTGAGAGCCAAATATGCCCCTCGAACCAGGCCTATTAGTCTGTCTCCTGTCCCAGGAGAGGGAGGGGGTACGTCAGTGTTAGAAGGGGTTTTTAGGGTAGGGAGGGGAGTTACGGGTTTAATTTGTTCTGGCAGAGAGGGAGGCTTCTCAGAGGGGGACTTTTGTTCTGACAGGGTGGGAGGCCTTTGTTGTGGCACCACCTTGTTAGGTCCTATAGAGTGGGTCGTTGCCTGGACTTTAAGCTTAATTTTAAAAGTCAGTCCCTTGCCTATCCGATACCATTGGAGTCCCCAGGTATACCCTTCTTGCCAGCCAGTGGCTTTCTTTCCTGAGTCTGTAAAGTCAATGTGAAGGGGTAAGCAGGTACCATTTACACATTGAAAGTTTCCCCAGTTTTCCTTAGTGGATTCTTCTCCACATCCCCCCTTATAATTGTTTGGCCACCATTCCTTGGGGGGTTTATTCCAACCTCTGGTGACCTTGATTTTATCCCAGCTAGAGTGGGGCTTCCAGTAGGCATCTCCTGTCGTTTCACATCCCCAGGCCGCACAAAAAGTTTTTTCATATCCCCCACAGCGATATGCTTCGGCCCTGCTTCTGTCATCTCTGGGGCATAGGAAAAAGTCTGCTCCTGCCAATATACATCGTCTTGTCGGGGAGGAACACCCTTCTATGGTTATACCCCCCGAGGTGGACCTCATTGTTTTTTCTAACTTTCTGGGGTCTGCATCAGCGATGTCCCATGAATCCATGCCTGCAGCTAATTGGCAAAAGTCAGGTGTTAGAGTAGGCCACCAGGTATTGAATGCATGATTTTCTTGGATTTCCCAAACAATTTCACCCGTTTGAGATTGAATCTGCCAAGTCAAGGTATGTACCTGGTGGGGACTCTGGTTTTTAGTTGCCCTGCCTATATGTAGCAGGGCCCACCACACCAAGATTAGGAGTTCCCATCTCCATGAACAAGTCTTAACTTTAAGGGGTTTTGGGTGCGTTGGATTTTCCATGTTGGACCGGTGGTTGGTTTTGTCCCTTCAGGCGTATGAGCCGCTTTGACGTGGGATGCGTGGATCCAAGCTGCAATTCCGTCGACTTTTAGCGCCGTTGGGGTGGTCAGGAGGACGGTGTAGGGACCCTTCCACCGAGGTTCCAAGTTCTTAGTCTGGTGTCGGCGGACCCAGACAGTATCCCCGACCTGGAAGGGGTGTGGCAGTACCGGCTGGTTCAGTTGTTCGCGATAAGCTGCTGCAAGGGGTCTCCAGACTTCTCTCTGCACGATCTGCAGGGCCTGCAAATGAGCTTGCAGAGAGGGACTGTTAGCAAAATCAGCAATGTCTGGATCAAAAAAATTTATAAATGGGGGTGGTGCCCCATAAAGTATTTCAAAAGGAGTGAGTCCATGGGGGCCTGGTGTGTTGCGGGCCCTATATAGAGCTAACGGAAGGAGGAGCACCCAGTCCTTAGAGCCAGTTGCAAGCGTTAATTTGGATAAAGTCTCCTTAATTGTTCTATTCATGCGTTCTACCTGTCCTGAACTTTGGGGTCTATAAGCACAGTGTAATTTCCAATCGATCCCCAATAGCTTAGCCACCAACTGACTTACCTGGGAGACGAAGGCGGGCCCGTTATCTGTGCCTAGGACCTGGGGCATTCCGTACCTGGGGAAGATTTCTTCCAGAAGCTTTTTAGTTACTATTTTGGCAGTTTCATGTTTGGTGGGGAAAGCTTCTACCCACCCTGAAAAAGTATCCACGAACACCAGTAGATATTTGTATCCATATAGTCCGGGTTTGACCTCAGTGAAATCTATTTCCCAATGTACCCCCGGCCGGTGTCCCCGCATCCGAACCCCAGTCCCAATCTTAGTTCTTCCTGCATTTATTTGGGCGCAGGCTGCGCATTCATCAGTTATCTTTTGTAGGGCCTTGTCTCTGTTCAGGAGGTAGGGACCAGCTTCACTGCGTTCTAATAGGGTTTTCATCTTCTTTGGTCCCAAATGGGTCAATTTATGTAAATACTTGATTAGTTCATAGGTATCTCGTATTGGCATAACAGTCTTCCCTTCAAAGACCCAATGGTGTTTATTTGGGTCATAAGTGGCCCCCATTTTCTTTAGGAGGTCGGTATCCTCCCTACTATATTGCAATGAGCATCGATGCCGTTTATCTTCCCTTGGGTCCATCAAGGGGAAAGATTGAGAGGTGTCAAGCGGCTTTAGGGCAGCCTCTCTGGCAGTGGCATCTGCCAAGCGGTTCCCTTTTGCCTCAGGGTGGTTTCCTTTCTGATGGCCAGGGCAATGCATGATGCTCAGTTTTTGAGGCAAGAATAGGGCTTTAAGTAGCGCCAGGATTTCAATTTTATTTTTAATTTCCTTTCCCTCTGATGTTAATAAACCGCGCCTCCGGTAGATTTCCCCATGGATGTGGGCAGTAGCAAAAGCATAGCGGCTGTCAGTGTAAACATTTAGTTTCTTACCTTCTGCCATTTGGAGGGCCTGGGCCAGCGCTATGAGTTCCGCTCTTTGGGCTGAGGTGCCTGGTGGTAGGGCTGTAGCCCAGATTACCTCAGTTTCAGTGGTCACTGCTGCTCCCGCCTTTCGTTCCCCATTTGCCAGGAAGCTGCTACCATCGGTGTACCAGGTGTAGTCTGCATCCCGAAGAGGTTGGTCCGTCAGGTCTGGTCGGGTTCCATGTACTTCCGCAAGAATCTGGAGACAGTCATGTTGTTCTGTTGCTTCCGGCAAGGGAAGCAGGGTGGCGGGGTTGAGAGTGACCACAGATCCGAATCGCACCCGGTCAGCGTCCAGGAGCAGGGCTTGGTAATGAGTCATACGGGTATTGGAAAGCCAGCGGTCTGGGGGTTGCTTGATTAAGGCCTCCACAGCATGGGGGGCTCGAATAATCAAAGGCTGACCCACTGTCAGTTTTCCTGCGTCCTTAACAAGGACCGCAATGGCTGCCACCATTCGCAGACAAGGTGGCCAACCGGCTGCTACCGGATCCAGTTTCTTAGACAGATAAGCCACAGGTCGCCTCCAAGGACCCAGCCTTTGGGTCAGTACCCCCTTGGCATAGCCCTGTTTTTCATCTACGAACAGTTCAAAGGGCTTAGTGATGTCAGGGAGGCCTAAGGCGGGGGAAGTTAGCAAAGCCTTTTTGATGTCTGTGAAGGCTCTTTGTTGTTCTTCCCCCCATGTAAATAAGACTCCCTGCTTGGTGAGGGGGTACAAAGGTGCTGCCATTTCTGCAAACCCGGGAATCCAGAGACGGCAAAAGCCCGCGGTCCCCAGGAATTCCCTTAATTGGCGAGGGGTTCGAGGGGCAGGGATGTGAGTGATAGTCTGTTTGCGTGCCTCGGTTAGCCATCTCTGTCCATCCTGCAACTGATAGCCCAGATAGTTGACCTTTCTCCGGCATATTTGAGCTTTTTTCGCTGAGGCCCGATAGCCTAATTGTCCCAATGTCTGTAAAAGGGCCCGGGTACCCTCCTGACATTTCTTTTCTGAGGTGGCCGCTAGGAGGAGGTCATCAACATATTGGAGCAAAATTAGAGCCGGGTATTGTACCCGAAAGTCCGCCAGATCCCTATGCAAGGCCTCATCAAAGAGAGTCGGGCTATTTTTGAATCCCTGGGGAAGCCTAGTCCAGGTTAGTTGGCCTGAAAGTCCAAGTTCTGGATCTTTCCATTCAAAGGCAAAAAGAGACTGGCTTTTAGGATGTAGGCGTAGGCAAAAGAAGGCATCCTTTAGGTCTAGTACGGTGTACCAGACATGAGACGGTGGCAGGGTGCTCAATAGGTTGTAAGGGTTAGGAACTGTGGGGTGGATGTCTTCCACCCGCTTATTAACTTCTCTTAGGTCCTGTACCGGCCGATAGTCTCCCGTCCCTGGCTTCTTTACTGGCAACAAAGGGGTGTTCCATGGAGACCGGCAGGGTATAAGGACACCCTGGTCCAGCAGTCTCTTAATGTGGGGGCGAATGCCCTGGTATGCTTCATGGGACATGGGGTACTGTCTAATGGAAATAGGAGTAGCTGTAGCCTTTAGTTGGATAACAAGCGGAGCTTGTTGCAGAGCTAGTCCCATTCCCCCAGTTTCAGCCCATGTTAATGGAAAGTCATTAAGCCAGGAGGACATGTCAGTCTCCTGTGGCTCTTGAGATTCATAGAGTCTATATTCATCTTCTAAGTGCAATGTCAGGATTTGGAGGGGATCACCCTCAGGGCCTGTTATTCTAGCCCCTTTCTCATCGAAATGAATTTGGGCCTTTACTTTAGTGAGGAGGTCCCTCCCCAGCAGGGGATAGGGGCAATCTGGAACATGTAGGAAAGAATGGGTTACTTTACCAGTAGCAAGTTGCACCTTCCGTTCCGTGGTCCATTGGTACCTTTTTCCACCGGTTGCTCCTTGTACCCAAGCAGATCGATGGCTGAGTGGGCCTGATGTCCGAGTCAGGACCGAGTGCTGGGCCCCAGAGTCTACTAGGAAGGTGACTGGTTGCCCCCCAACTTTTAGGGTTACCCTGGGCTCAGGGGGGGGCTCCTGGCCTTGACTTCCCTAGTCTTCATCTAGAGCAAGGAGGGAAGTCTGCGGCTTAGGTTTTCGGGATCCCTTAGATTTCTTTGGGCAATCTCTGACCCAATGTCCTCGCTCTTTGCAGTAGGCACATTGATCTTTATCTATTTTGGCCTCCTTCTGGCTTCCCGGCCTGCCTCCCTTTCTATCTTGTCCCTGTACTACGGTGGCCAGCAACCTACTTAATTCCTTATTTCTTTTTTTATCTCTTTCTTCCTGAGCCTTCCATAGCCTTTCTTCCTTTTCTTCAGGAGTCTCCCTCTTATTATAAATTCTTTCTGCCTCCTTTAATAGGTCCGGCAATGTATATCCCTGTAGACCCTCCAACCTTTGTAATTTACTTTTAATGTCTGGACTAGACTGCCAGATGAAGGACATAGCCATGCCAGTCGCCTGACCGGGGTCGTCAGGGTCATAGGGAGTATACATCCTATATGCTTCCTTGAGTCTTTCTAGAAATGCTGATGGAGTCTCATCACTTCTTTGTATCACCTGTTTAACCTGTGCCAAATTGGTGGGTCGGCGTGCTGCCCCTCGGAGACCCGCTATGAGCAACTGGCGATAAAGACGTAGGTGTCCCCTACCTGCGTCCGTTGCGAAATCCCAATCAGGGCGAGTCAGGGGGAAAGCTTCATCAATCTCATTTGGTAACAGGGTTGGGCGCCCGTTGTCACCCGGAACATTCTTTCGTGCTTCTAGAAAGACTCTTTGTTTCTCTTCTGAAGTCAGAAGAGCCTGCAAGAGCTGTTGGCAATCGTCCCAGGTGGGCTGGTGAGTGAATAAAGTAGATTCAATCAAGTTAGTCAGTGCTACTGGATCTTTAGAGAAGGGGGGTTATGTTGTTTCCAATTATAAAGGTCAGAAGCTGAAAACGGCCAATATTGTGGTCGGCCAGTCGGGCCCTCCCTGAGAGGGAAAGCCTGAGAAGTAGGGTCAGGTGGCAGCTCGCGTTTGCTTCTCAGCCGGGCAGCCATGGGCGAGGGGGCCGGAGGCTCTTGTAGAGGGGTAGTCGCTGCGGCGGCTGTAGCCTCTGGTTCTCCCCTGTGTCCTGCATATGGAGGGGGTTCTTCTGAAAGAAGATCAATAAGGGGTGAATCAGGGTCGGGAGGGAGGACGGGGGGGGGAAGAGACTTTGGAGGGTCCTTCTTGAGGAGGGTAGGATATAGGGAAGAGGAAGAAGCAGCGGGAGAAGAGGAGGGGGAGGGAGAAGTGCAGGAGTTGCCTCCCGACGGAGGAGGCGCTTCGGGAGCTGAAGGGGTGAAAGGAAGTTGAGGTTTGCCCGAAATGACAAAGGGTTTGACCCAAGAAGGGGGGTCGTAGGCCAGGTCTTCCCAGGTCACGATATAAGCCACCTGGTCTAGATGTCCATGGGGTCCGGTATCGAACACTTTAGCTTTGACCTGGGAAATAATGTGAAGATCGAAAGTGCCATCTCGAGGCCATCCCACATTAAATGTGGGCCATTCTGCTGAGCAGAAAGTTGTCCATTTTTTCTTTTTCACTACAACCGACTGATTGCCTGCCCGACGCTGGACTTCAGACCAGTGATCTAGAGTCAAACTGAGAGGGGTAGTTAAAGTTTGTCCCATAGTGTCGAGAGACAAGAGATAAAGGGTTAGAAATACACAGAAGAGACCGACAAATAACAATACAGCAGACAGACGCGCAGCGCGGCTTCGGCGTAAAACCGAAAGCAAAAACTCAGATGGAGACGGAGAGGGTCCAGGTCCCTCGTCTTCCAGCAGAACCACGTATCCCTCCGATACGGGCTGAGCTCCGAAAAATCGGGCTCCAGACACCCTTGGAACGTCTTCCAGGGCTGCGGGGGATAAGTCCGAACTCGTCAGTTCCTTTCTCCACCCGCCAGATACGGATAGATCCGATCGAATCTTACTGAGTGAACATATAACAAGTCGAGACACAGACAAGACCTAGAAACAAATAACACTGGCCAGCTTACCTCCCTGTGGTTGGTCGGTGGTCCCTGGGTGGGGGTCTCAAATCCCGAACGAGCCCCCAAGTGAAAGAACACCCCCTTGAGGGGGAGTCTCTTTCCCCAGGAAGAGACCCGAGAACCCAGAGACCGATCCGAGACCACGAGATGCAAACAGCAAGAGGCTTTATTGGGGGTACCGGTGCACCGGGGCTCGACACGGAGTCCTCACGCAGGAGGGGTGAAGAGCCTCGAGCAGCCGGGAGGTAGGGGTTTTAAAGGCAAACATGCAGAAATATCTCAAACATGTTTCAGTTCAGGGACTTTTCAGACGTCACCAGGCAGTCGCCCGGGCCGTGCTGTTCCCGTATTATCTTGACCTTGTGCATGGAGCTCAGGAGGGAGCTCAGGATGTCTCCTCAGCCGGCCGTGTTATCTTAACCTCGGCAGGGAGTTAGGGCCCCTGCAGCTAGGCGTGGGGCTTCCCAGGGAGCGGAGGCTTTTCAGAGATTAGGTATGCAGAGGTTACTAAGGCAACGGACGGTACTTCAGTTAACTATTTCTTTACCTGAGCCCGGGCAGCTGGTTGCAGAAAGTCACTGTTAAGCAAGCGATTGTACAGAAGCCAAAGAAGCAGGTTAGATGTATTTATTAGTATAGCAGCGGTCTAGCCAGGGTTTTTCATCAGTACATCTTAGATTCTCTGTAATAATTACGTTATTACTGCGAAAACAGTATCCGTTTAAAGAACTCTTTCCAAAACTGACCCATACTTGTTGCTCGCTAGGGAGATTAACTACAAAGAACATTTCCCTTTGTAAACTAACTGTGAATTCCAAGTGCTATCAACGATTCTCTTCAGTTCCAGTTTGCTATGTTAGATAACTTCCGAACTACGATATGATCCAGGGAAGAGAATGCATAAAACACAGTTAAGCAACATAGTTCATGTTCCTTTCAGAAACGGATATAAGTACATCTTAGTTTCACTGTAATAACTACGTTATTACAGAGAAAAAAGTATCCGTGAAAAGAACTTATTCAGAAACTGATGCATACTTGTTGCTCCCTAAGGAAATTAACTACAAAGAACCTTCGTCTTTGAAAACTAACAGTGAATTCAAATTGCTATCAGTGATTCTCCTCAGTTCCAGTTTGCATTGTTAGGAACTTATGAACTAAGCCCTGTTGAAAGCAAGAGAAAGCATAAAACACAGTTAATAAACTTAGTGTGTCTTCACGTAAAAAAGGGATATCAGTACATCTTAGTTTCTCTGTAATAATTACGTTGTTACTGCGAGAACAGTATTACTTTAAAGAACTCTTGCCAAAACTGACCCATACTTGTTCCTCTCTAATGAGATTAAATACAAAGAACATTTGTGTTTGAAAACTAACATGAATTCAAAGTGCTATCAATGCTTCTCTTCAGTTCTAGTTTACTATGTTAGAGAACTTAAGAACTAAGCCCTGTTGCAAGCAAGAGAAAGCATAAAACACAGTTAATAAACTTAGTGTTCACTTAACAAACGGTTATCACTACATCTTAGTTTGTCTGTAATAATTATGTTATTACTGGGAAAACAGTATCCGTTTAAAGAATTATTTCCAAAACTGACCCATACTTGTTGCTGTCTAAGGAGATTAACTACAAAGAACATTTCCCTTTGTAAACTAACTGTGAATTCCAAGTGATATCAATGATACTCTTCAGTTCTAGTTTCCTATGTTAGATAACTTCAGAAGTACGCCATGTTACAGGCAAGAGAATGCACAAAACACAGTTAAGAAACATAGTTCATGTTCCTTTCACAAACGGATATCAGTACATCTTAGTTTCACTGTAATAATTACGTCATTACTGAGAAAACAGTATCCGTGAAGAGAACATATTTAGAAACTGATGCATACTGTTGCACTCTAAGGAAATTAAATACAAAGAACATTTGTCTTTGATAACTAACAGTGAAGTCAAAGTGCTATCAGTCATTCTCCTCAGTTCCAGCTTGCATTGTTAGGAACTTATAAACTAAGCCCTGTTGAAAGCAAGAGAAAGCATAAAACACAGTTAATAAACTTAGTGTGTGTTCACCTAACAAACGGATATCAGTACATCTCAGTTTCTCTGTAATAATTACGTTATTACTGCGAAAACAGTATCCGTTTAAAGAACTCTTTCCAAAACTGACCAATACTTGTTGCTCTCTAAGGAGATTAACTACAAAGAACCTTTCACTTTGAAAATTAATATGAACTCAAAGTGCTATCAATGATTCTCTTCAGTTCTAGTTTACTATGTTAGAGAACTTCAGAACTAAGCCCTGTTGCAAGGAAGAGAAAGCATAAAACACAGTTAATAAACTTAGTTAGGGTTCATTTAACAAACGGTTATCACTACATTTTAGTTTCTCTGTAATAATTATGTTATTACTGAGAAAACAGTATCCTTGAAATGAACTCTTTCCAAAACTGACCTATACTTGTTGCTCTCTAATGAGATTAACTATAAAGAATCTTTCTCTTTGAAAACTAACAGTGAATTCAAAGTGCTATCAATGATTATCTTCAGATCTAGTTTGCAATGTTAGGAACTTATGAACTACGCCCTGTAGCAAGCAAGAGAAAGCATAAAACATAGTTAATAAATTTAGTTAGTGCTCACTTAACAAACGGATATCACTACACCTTAGTTTCTCTGTAATACTTACGTTATTACTGCCAAAACAGTATGCGTTCAAAGAACTCTTTCCAAAACTGACCCATACTTGTTGCTGTCTAAGGAGATTAACTACAGAGAACATTTCTCTTTGAAAACTAACATGAATTTAAAGTGCCATCAATGATTCTCTTTAGTTGTAGTTTACTATGTTAGAGAACTTAAGAACTAAGAACTGTTGCAAGCAAGAGAAAGCAGAAAACCCAGTTAATAAACTTAGTTAGTGTTCACTTAACAAACGGTTATCACTACATCTTAGTTTCTCTGTAATAATTGCGTTATTACTGAGAAAACAGTATCCTTGAAATGAACGCTTTCCAAAACTGACCTATACTTGCTGCTCTCTAAGGAGATTAACTATAAAGAATCTTTCTCTTTGAAAACTAACAGTGAATTCAAAGTGCTATCAATGATTCTCTTCAGTTCTAGTTTGCAATGTTAGGAAATTATGAAGTACACCCTGTAGCAAGGAAGAGAAAGCATAAAACGCAGTTAATAAATTTAGTTAGTGCTCACTTCACAAACGGATATCACTACATTTAGTTTCTGTGTAATAATTACGATATTAGTGCGAAAACAGTAACCGTTTAAAGAAATCTTGCCAAAACTGACCTACACTTGTAGCTATCTAAGGAGATTAACCACAAAGAACCTTTCTCATTGAAACTAACACTGAATTCAAAGTGCTATCAATGATTCTCTTCAGTTCTAGTTTGCAATGTTAGGAACTTCTGAACTAAGCCCTGTTGCAAGCAAGAGAAAGCATAAAACGCAGTTAATAAACTTAGTGTGTGTTCACTTCACAAATGGATATCAGTACATCTTAGCTTCTCTCTAATAATTACGTTATTACTGTGAAAACAGTATCCGTTTAAAGAACTCTTTCCAAAACTGACCCATACTTGTTGCTCTCTAAGGAGATTAACTACAAAGAACATTTCTCTTTGAAAACTAACATGAATTTAAAGTGCCACGAATGATTCTCTTTAGTTGTAGTTTACTATGTTAGAGAACTTAAGAACTAAGCCCTGCTGCAAGCAAGAGAAAGCAGAAAACACAGTTAATAAACTTAGTTAGTGTTCACTTAACAAACGGTTATCACCACATCTAAGTTTCTCTGTAATAATTACGTTATTACTGCGAAAACAGTATCCTTTTAAAGAATTCTTTCCAAAACTGATCTAAACTTGTTGCTGTCAAAGGACATTAACTATGAAGAACATTTCTCTTTGAAAACTAACAGTGAAATCAAAGGTCTCTCAATGATTCTCTTCAGTTCTAGTTGCAATCTTAGGAAATTATGAACTAAGCCCTGTTGCAAGCACAAGAAAGCATAAAGCACAGTTAATAAACTTAGTGTGTGTTCACTTAACAAACGGATATCAGTACATCTTAGTTTCTCCATAATAATTAAGTTATTAGTGCGAAAACAGTATCCGTTTAAAAATATCTTTCCAAAACTGACCCATACTTGTTGCTCTCTAAGGAGATTAACTACAAAGAACCTTTCTCTTTGAAACTAACAGTGAATTCCAAGTGCTAGCCGTGATTCTCTTCAGATCTAGTTTGCTATGATAAATAAATTCCGAAATACACAATGTTCCAGGCATGAGAATGCATGAAACACAGTTAAGAAACATAGATAATGTTCCTTTCACAAACGGATATCAGTACATCTTAGTTGTACTGTAATAATTACGTTATTACTGAGAAAACAGTATCCGTGAAAAGAACTAATTCAGAAACTGACGCATACTTCTTACTCTCTAAGGAAATTAACTGCAAAGAAACTTTGTCTTTGAAACCGAATAGAGAATTCAAAGTGGTATCAGTGATTCTCCTCAGTTCCAGTTTGCATTCTTAGTATCTTATGAACTAAGCCCTGTTGAAAGCAAGAGAAAGCATAAAACACAGTTAATAAACTTAGTGTGTGTTCACTTAACAAACGGATATCAGGACATCTCAGATTCTCTGTAATAAGTACGTTATTACTGCAAAAACAGTATCCGTTAAATGAACTCTTTCCAAAACTGACCCATACTTGTTGCTCTCTACAGAGATTAACTGCAAAGAACCTTTCTCTTTGAAAACTAACATGAATTCAAAGTGCTATGAATGATTCTCTTCAGTTCTAGTTTACTATGTTAGAGAACTCAAGAACTAAGCCCTGTTGCAAGCAAGAGAATGCATAAAACACAATTAAGAAACTTAGTTAGTGTTCCCGTAACAAACGGTTATCACTACATCTTAGGTTCTCTGTAATAATTACGTTATAACTGGGAAAACAGTATCCGTTTAAAGAACTCTTTCCAAAACTGACCTATACTTGTTGCTCTCTAAGGAGATTAACTATAGAGATCTTTCTCTTTGAAAACTAACAGTGAATTCATACTGCTATCAAAGATTCTCTTCAGTTCTAGTTGCAATGTCAGGAACTTATGATCTAAGCCCTGTGGCAAGCAAGAGAATGCATAAAACACACTTAAAAAACATACTGTGTGTTCACTTAAACGGATATCAGTACATCTTAGTTTCTCTGTAATAAATACGTTATTACTGCGAAAACAGTATCCGTTTAAAGAACTCTTTCCAAAACTGACCCATACATGTTGCTCTCTAAGGAGATTAACTACGAAGAACATTTCCCTTTGTGAACTAACTGTGAATTCCAAGTGCTATCAATGATTCTCTTCAGTTCTAGTTTGCTATGTTAGAGAACTTACGAACTAAGCCTTGTTCCAGGGAAGAGAATGCATAAAACGCAGTTAAGAAACAAAGTTCATGTTCCTTTCACAAACGGATATCAGTACATCTTAGTTTCACTGTAATAATTACGTTATTACTGCGAAAACAGTATCCGTTTAAAGAACTCTTATCAAACCTGACCCATACTTGTTGCTTTCTAAGGAGATTAACTACAAAGAACATTTATGTTTTAAAACTAACATGATTTCAAAGCGCTATCAATGATTCTCTTCAGTTCTAGTTTGCAATGTGACAAACTTATGAACTAAGCCCTGTTGCCAGCAAGAGAAAGCATAAAACACAGTTAATAAACTTAGATAGTTTTAACTTAACAAACGGTTATCACTACATCTTAGCTTCTCTGTAATAATTAAGTTATTACTGCGAAAACAGTATCCGTTTAAGGAACTCTTTCCAAAACTGACCCATACTTGTTGCTCTCTAAAGAGATTAAATACAAAGAAACTTTCTCGTTGAAAACTAACATGAATTCAAAGTGCTACCAATGATTCTCTTCAGTTCTAGTTTGCAATGTTAGGAACTTATAAACAAAGCCCTGTTGCAAGCAAGAGAAAGAATAAAACACAGTTAATAAACTTAGCATGTGTTCACTTAGCAAACGGATATCAGTACATCTTAGTTTCTCTGTAATAATTACATTATTACTGCGAAAACCGTATCCGTTTAAAGAAATCTTTCCAAAACTGACCCATACTTGTTGCTCTCGAAGGAGACTAACTACAAAGAACATTTTCCTTTGTAAACTAACAGTGCATTGAAAGTGCTATCAATGATTCTATTCAGTTCTAGTTTTCTATGTTAGATAACTTATGGGCTAAGCCCTGTTCCAGGCAAGAGAATGCATAAAACACAGTTAAGAAACTTGGATCGTGTTCATTTAACAAACGGATATCATTACATCTTAGTTTCTCTGTAATAATTACGTTATTACTGCGAAAACAGAATCCGTTTAAAGAACTGTTTCCAAAACTGACCCATACTTGTTGCTCTCTAAAGAGATTAACTATAAAGAACCTTTCTCGTTGAAAACTAACAGTGAATTCAAAGTGCTATCAGTGATACACTTCCGTTCTAGTTTCCAATGTTAGGAACTTATAAACTAAGCCTTGTTGCAAGGAAGAGAAAGCATAAAACACAGTTAATATACTTAGTGTGTGTTCACTTAACAAACGGATATCAGGACATCTTAGTTTGTCTGAAATAACTACGTTATTATTGCGAAAACAGTATCTGTTTAAAGAACTCTTTCCAAAATGACCCATACTTGATGCTCTCTAAGGAGTTTAACTACAAAGAAGCTTTCTCTTTGAAACTAACAGTGAATTCAAAGTTCTTTCAATGATTCTCTTCAGTTATAATTTACTGTTACAGAACTTCAGACCTAAGCCCTCTTGCAAGCAAGAGAAAGCATAAAACACAGTTAATAAACTTAGTGTGTGTTCACGTAACAAACGGATATCAGGACATCTTAGTTTCTCTGTAATAATTACGTTATTACTGCGAAAACAGGATCCGTTTAAGGAACTCTTTCCAAAACTAACCCATGCTTGTTGCTCTCTGAGGAGATTAACTACAAAGAACATTACTCTTTGAAAACTAACATGAATTTAAATTGCCATCAATGATTCCCTTTAGTTGTAGTTTACTATGTTAGAGAACTTAAGAACTAAGCCCTGTTGCAAGCAAGAGAACGCAGAAAACCCAGTTAATAAACTTAGTGTTCACTTAACAAACGGTTATCACTACATCTTACTTTCTCTGTAATAATTACGTTATTACTGAGAAAACAGTATCCGTGAAATGAACTCTTTCCAAAACTGACCTATACTTGTTGCTCGCTAAGGAGATTAACTATAAAGAATCTTTCTCTTTGAAAACTAACAGTGAATTCAAAGTGCTATCAATGATTCTCTTCAGTTCTAGTTTGCAATGTTAGGAAATTATGAACTACACCCTGTAGCAAGCAAGAGAAAGCATAAAACAGAGTTAATAAATTTAGAGAGTGCTCACTTAACAAACGGGTATCACTACACCTTAGTTTCTCTGTAATAATTACGTTATTACTGCGAATAAGAGTATCCGTTTAAAAGAACTCTTTCCAAAATTCTGAGGCATATTGTTGCTCTCTAAGGAGATTAACTACAAAGAACTTTCCTTTGTAAACTAACTGTGAAAATTTATAGGGTATCAAAGATTCCTTCAGTCCTAGTTTTGCTATGTTTTTGAACTTACTAACTAAGACCTGGTCCAGGCAAGAGAATGCCCTAAAAAACAGTTAAGAAATTTGTTTTATGTTCCTTTTTACAAACGGATACAGTACATCTTTGTTTCACTGTAAACCGTAACTATTTCAGTGAAAAAACCACTAACCTTTAAAAGAACTTATTCGAAAATGACGCACACTTGTTGCTCTCTAAAGAGATTAACTACAAAGAACCTTTCTTTTTGAAACTAACAAATGAATTAAAGTTCTATCGATGATTCTCTTCATTATCCCCTTTTCTATGTTAAGAAAATTTTGAAATAAGCCCTGTTGCATGCAAGAGAAAGCATTAAAACACAGTTAATAAACTTAGTTAGTGCTCAACTAAACAAAACGATTATCAGTACATCTCAGTTTCTCTGTAATAGTTACATTATTACTGCGAAAACAGTATCCGTTTAAAGAATTCTTTCCAAAACTGACCCATACTTGTTGCTCTCTAAGGAGATTAACTACAAAGAACCTTTCTCTTTGAAAATTAACAAGAATTCAAAGTGCTTTCAATGATTCTCTTCTGTTCTAGTCTACTATGTTAGAGAACTTAAGAACGAAGCCCTGTTGCAAGCAACAGAAAGCATAAAACACAGTTAATAAACTTAGTTAGTGTTCACTTAACAAACGGTTATCACTACATCTTAGTTTCTGTGTAATAATTACGTTATTACTGAGAAAACAGTATCCTTGAAATGAACTCTTTCCAAAACTGACCTATACATGTTGCTCGCTAAGGAGATTAACTATAAAGAATCTTTCTCTTTGAAAACTAACAGTGAATTCAAAGTGCTATCAATGATTCTCTTCAGTTCTAGTTTGCAATGTTAGGAAATTATTAAAATAATTTCCTGTTCCAGGCAAGTCAATGCATAAAAACACGGTTAATGAACTTAGTTAATGTTCACTAACAAACGAATATCATTTCATCTTAGATTTTCTGTAATAATTACGTTATTACATGAAAACAGTAATCGTTTCAAGAACCTTTTCCAAAACTGAGGCATACTTGTGGCTCTCAAGGAGATTACCTCAAAAACATTTCCCTTTGTAAACTACTGTGAAATTTC
Organism: Dipus sagitta; assembly: GCA_036346955.1. Classification (NCBI taxonomy): domain Eukaryota; kingdom Metazoa; phylum Chordata; class Mammalia; order Rodentia; family Dipodidae; genus Dipus; species Dipus sagitta. Next base: position 119,970 of record CM070790.1, on the reverse strand, counting down.
CAAAAAAAAAGCTATCAATGATTCTCTTCAAATCCTAGTTTGCTATGTTAGAGAGCTATACGAACTAAAGCCCCTCTTCAAGGCAAGAGAATGCATAAAACACAGTTAAGAAATTTTTGTTCATGTTCCTTTTTACAAACGGAATTTAGAAAAATCTTAGTTTCACTGTAATACCTAACTATTACAGTGAAAATACTAACCGTCAAAAAACTTTTTCAAAACTGACGCATACTTGTTGCTCTCTAAGGGGATTAACTACAAAGAACCTTTCTCTTTGAAATCTAACAGTGAATTCAAAGCTCTATCAAAGATTCTTTGCAGTTCTCTTGCTTTGTTAGAGAACTTACGAACTAAGCCCTGTTCCAGGCAAGAGAAACCATAAAACAAAGTTAATAAACTTAGTTCATGTTCATTAAACAAACTGATTTATGACATCTTAGTTTCACTGTAATAATTACGTTATTACAACGAAAAGAGTATCCGTTTAAAGAACCTTTTCCAAAACTGAGACATACTTGTTGCTCTCTAAGGAGATTAACTCCAAAGGACTTTAATCTTTGAAAACTAACAGTGAATTCAAAGTGTTATCAATGATTCTCTTCAGTTCTAGTTTGCTATGTTAGAGAACTAACGAACTAAGCCCTGCTCCAGGCAAGAGAAAGCATAAAACACACTTAAGAAACTTAGTTCATCTTCATTAAAAAAAACGGATTTCATCATATCCTAGTTTCGTTGCAATAATTACGTTATTACAGCCAAAACAGTGTCTGTCAAAAGAACTCTTTCCAAAACTGACCTATACTTGTTGCTCTCTAAGGAGATTAACTATAAAGAATCTTTCTCTTTGAAAACTAACAGTGAATTCAAAGTGCTATCAATGATTCTCTTCAGTTCTAGTTTGCAATGTTAGGAAATTATGAACTACACCCTGTAGCAAGCAAGAGAAAGCATAAAACAGAGTTAATAAATTTAGAGAGTGCTCACTTAACAAACAGATATCACTACACCTTAGTTTCTCTGTAATAATTACGTTATTACTGCGA
>CM070790.1:88018-118827 GCA_036346955.1 Dipus sagitta | reverse complement strand
TCGTTCTACTTCGCTTCATCTGGATAAACAACAGAAACAAACAGTAGTTTAGGGTAAAAACGGTTTAAGGTAAGTTTGTTCATTGTGCATTGCTCCTCAGGATAAGACAACAGAAACAAACGAAAGTTTATGTGAAAAAAAAAGGTAAGTTTTTCATTGTGCTTCGCTCCATCAGGAAAAGAAAACAGAAAGAAACAGTAATTTCTGTGAAATAAGTAACATCAGTTTGTTTTTCTAATTCGTTCCAACCAGTTAAGACACAAACAAAAGATTTAGTTTATGTGAAAAAAGTAAGTTAAGTTTGTTCATTGTGTTCGCTCCATCAGGATAAGACAAGAGAAAGAAACAGCGTTTATGTGAAACAAGTAACATAATTTTGTTCTACTTCTCTCCAACATAATAAGACAACAGAACAAAACAGTAGTTTTTGTGAAACAAGTAAACTAAGTTTGTTCGTTCTACTTCACTTCATCAGAATAAGACAACAGAAACAAACAGTTGACTAGTGAAACAATTTAAAATAAGTTTTGTTCTTTTTCTACATCGTTTTCATCAAGGTTAAGAAAACGAAACAAACAGTTGTTTTGTGAAAAAGTAATTTAAGTGTGTTTTTTCTACTTTGCTTCATCAGGATAAGACAACAGAAAACAAACATTTTGTTTATGTGAAAAAGTAAGGTAAGTGTGTTTTTGCTACTTTGCTTCTTCAGGTTTAGGAAACAGAAACAAACAGTTTTTTATGTGAAAACAAAGGAGGAAAGTTTGTTCATTGTGCTTTGCTCCATCAGGATAAGAAAACAGAAACAAATTTAGTAATTTGTGCGAAATAGGTTACAAAAGGGTTTGTTTCTTCTACTTCGTTCCAACAGGGAAAGGGGCAATAGAACCAAACAATATTTTAATGTGAAACAGGAAAATTAAGTTTGTCTTTGCTACTTCGCTTCATCAGGATAAGGCAACAAAAAACAAACAATTGATTATGGGGAACAAGAAAGGTAAGTGTGTTTGTGCTCTTCTCTTCATCAGGATAAGCCCCAAAACAAACAGTATTTTATGTGAAACAAGTAAGGTAAGTTTGCTCATTGTACTTCGTTCCATCAGGATAAAACAACAGAAAGAAACACTAATTTGTGTGAAATAAATAACCTAAGTTTGTTTGTTCTACTTCGCACCAACAGAGTAAGACAACAGAACAAAACAGTAGATTATGTGGAACAAGTAAACTAAGTTTGTTAGTTCTACTTTCCTTCATCAGGAAAGGACAACAGAAACAAACAGTAATTTATGTGAAATAAGTAACATAAGTTTGTTTGTTTACTTCGTACAAAACAGTAAGGAACAGAACCAAACAGTATTTTATTTTGAAACAAATAAAGTAATTTTGTCTTTCTAATTCGCTACATCAGGATAGACAACAGAAACAAACAGTAGTTTATGTGAAACAAGTAAGGTAAGTTTGCCGTTCAACTTCTCTTCTCAGGAGAGAAACAAAAACAAACAGTTGTTAGTGAACAGGTAAGGTAAGTTTGTTCATTGTGTTTTCCCCCCTTTCAGGATAAGACAACAGAAACAAACAGTAGTTTATGTGAAAAAAAGAAAGGGTAAGTTTGTTCATTGCGTTTGCTCCAGCAGGATAAGACAACAGAAACAAAAACAATATTTGTGGAAATAGGTAACATAAGTGGGTTTGTTCTATTCGCTCCAACAGATTTTAAGAGTCTGAACCAAACAGAGTTTTGTGAAAAAAAGTAAAGATAAGTTTGTTCGTTTACTTTGCTTCATCAGGATAAGACAACAGAAAAAAACAGAATTTTATGTAAAAACAAGTGAGTTAAGTTTTTTCCCTTTGGTGCTTTGCCCCCCAGGATAAAGACAACAGAAAAAAAATGGTAATTTTGTGCGAAATAAGTAACATAAGTTTTTTCTTTACTTCGTTCCAACAGTGTAAGCAATAGAACCAAACAGTAGTTTATGTGACACAGGAAAAGTAAGTTTGTTCGGCTACTTCGCTTCATCAGGATAAGACACAGAAACAAACAATTGATTATGTGAAAAATGTAAGATAAGTTGTTTGTGCTACTTGCTTCTGCAGTTTAAGACAACAGAAAGAAACAGTAGTTTAATGTGAAACAAGTATGTAGTTTGTTCATTGTGTTTCTCTCCACCAGGTTTAAACACAACAGAAACAATCAGAAATTTTGTGTGAATATAGGTAACATAAGTTTGTTTGTAATACTTCGCTCCAACAGAGTAAGATGAACAGAACCAAACAGTAGTTTATGTGAAACAAGTAAGTAAAAAAAGTTTGTACGTTCAACTTCGCTTCATCAGGATAACACAAAGAAATAAAGAGTAGTTTATGTGAAAAAGTAAGGAAAGTATTTTCATTGTGCTTCGCCCTTCGGGATTAAGACAACAGAAAAAAACAGTAGTTTATGTGAAACAAGTAAGGTAATTTTGTTCGTTTACTTCCCCTTTCAACTGATAAGACAACAGAACAAACAGTATTTCGGTGAAATAGGTAACATATGTTTGATTGTTCTACTCCGCTCCAACCTACAGTGTAAAAACAGAACCAAACAGTAGTTTATGTGAAACAAGTAAATTTGCGTTTGTTCGTTATACTTCACTTAAAAATTTTCAGGATAAGACAAGAGAAACAAAAGTGTTTATGTAAAAGAAGTAAGGAAAGTTTGTTCTTTTGGTTCGGGGCCATCAGGATAAGACAATAGAAACAAACCGTAGTTTATGTTAAACAAGTAACAAAAGGGTTTTTTGTTCTAATTCTCTCCAACATAGTAAGACAACAAAAAACAAAGAATAGTTTATGTGAACAAGTAAAATAAGTTTATTCGTTCTACTCTTGTCCATCAGGATAAGACATAGATGAAACATTTAGTTTATGTGAAAAAAGTAAAGGTTTTTAAAGTTATTTTTTTCCCCTTTTTTTTGCTTCGCTCCACCAGGATAACAAAACAGAAACAAACAGTAATTTGTGTGAAATAAGTAACATAAGTTTGTTTTTCTAAATTCTTTCCCAAAACAGAGTAAGAAAAACAGACCAACATTTGGGTTTAAATGTGAAACAAGTAACGTAAATTTTTTGTTGTTCTATTTCGCCTAATCAGGTGCCCCCTAGAAACAGTGTTTATGAAAAACCCCTATTCCATATCTAAACCCCATGCTTCGCCCCCATCAAGGATTCCCCCCCCCCCCCCCCAAAACCCAAAAAACAGAAAGTTTATTTTCCCCCCAAGTAACAAAGTTTGTTTGTTTTTACTTCTCTCCAACATAGTAAGAAAAAGAACCAAACAGAAGTTTATGTGAACAAGGTTAAAATAAGTTTGTTGGGTTCTACTTCGCTTCATCAGGATAAGACAACAGAAAAAAATTGTTGATTATGTAAAAACAAGTAAGGTAAGTGTGTTTGTGCTACTTCGCTTCATCAGGATAAGAAAACAGAAACCACAGTAGTTATGTGAAAAGGTAAGGAAAGTGTGTTTTTGACTTGGGCTTCATCTGGATAAGACAACAGAAACAAACAGTAGTTTATGTGAACAATTTAAAGGAAAGTTTGTTCGTTCTACTTCGCTTCATCAGGATAAGAAAACAGAAACAAAGGAGTTGATTTATGGAAACAAGTAAGGAAAAGTGTTTTTTTTGTGCTATTCGTTTCCATCAGGATAACAAAACAGAAAGAAATAGTATTTTTATGTGAAACAAGTAAGGTTTAATGTTTGTTCCTTGTGTTTTCGCTGCCCAGGATAACAAAACAGAAAAAAACGTTTTTGTGTGAATTAAGTAACTTTAAAGTTTGTTTCTTTAATTCATTCCAACAGAGTAAGGGAACAGAACCAAACAGTAGTTTATGTAAAACAAGTAAAGAAGTTTGTTCATTCGACTTCACTTCTTCAGGATATGACAACCGAATAAACAGTTGATTAGTAAAAAAAATTTTGGTTTAAGGTGTTTGTGCTACTTCGCTTCATCCTGTTTAAGACAACAAAAAACAAACATTTGTTTATGTGAAAAAAGTAAGGAAAGTTTGTTCTTGTGCTTCGCTCCATCGGGATAAGACAACAGAAACAAACAGGAATTTGTGTGAAATAGGTAACATAAATTTGTTTTTTCTACTTCCGCCCTACAGAGTAAGAGACCAAACCAAAAGTAGTTATGTGAAAAAAGGGTAAGTATGTTTGTTCGTTGTACGTCACTTCATCATGAAAAAGACAACAGAAAAAAACAGTATTTTGTGTGAAATAGGTAACTTAAGTTTGTTTGTTCTACTTCGCCCCAAAACAGAGAAAGAGAACGAACCAAACAGTAGTTTATGTGAAACAAGTAAAGAAATTTTGTTCGTTCTACTTGGGCTTCATCCGGATAAGAAAACAAAAAAGAAACAGTGTTTAATTTTGAAACAAGTAAGGTAAGTTGGTTTTTTGTGCTCGCTCCACCAGGATAACACAACAAATACAAACAGCATTAGTTTTTGAAAAAGTAACATAAGTTTGTTTTTTATTTCCCTTTCCCAACAGAGTAAGACAACAAAAAACCAAACAGTATTTTTGGTGAAAAAAGGGTAAAGTAAGTTTGTTGGTTTCTACTTCGGTTCATCCTGATAAGACAACAGAAACAATCAGTAGTTTATGTGAAATAAGATGGTAATTTTGGTTCAGGGTGCTTCGCTCTATCGGATAAGACTACAGAAAAAAAAAGCAATTTGTGTGAATTAGGTAACAAAAGTTTTTTTTGTTTTTACTTCGTTTCCACAGAGTAAGAAAAACAGAACCAAACAGTAGTTTATGTGAAACAAGTAAGTAAAGTTTGTTCGTTGTACTTCGCTTCATCAGCATAAGACAACAGAAACAAACAGTAGTTTATGTTAAAAAACAAGAAAGGTTTAAGTTTTTTCATTGTGCTTAGCTCCATCAGGTAAGAACGGGAAAAAAACAGCAGTTTATGTGAAAAAAAGTAAAAATAAGTTTTTTTTTTCGCTCGAATTCTCCCCAAAAAAAAAAGTAAGAGAACAGAAACCAAACAGTTAGTTTCGTGTAAACAAATAAAAAAATGTTTGTTCGTTCTACTCGTTTTCATCAGTTTAAGAAGCATAAAAAAACAGTTGATTATGTGAAACAATAAGGTAAGTGTGTTTGTGCTTACTTCGCTTCATCAGATAAGAGTCCCGAAACAAACACTGTTTATGTGAAACAAAGTAAGGTAAGTTTGTTCGTACACCCCCTTTTCATTCCTAAAGAAAACAGAAAAAATAACCGTAGTTTAGGTGAAACAAGTAAGGAAAGTTTGTTCATTGTGTTCGCTCCATCCCGATAAGAAAACAGAAACAAAAGTAGTTTATGTGAAACAAGTAATGAAATTTTTTTTTTGTTCTACTTCTCTCCAACATAGTAAGACAACAAAAACCCAAAAGAGTAGTTTTATGTGAAAAAAAAGTAAAATAAGTTTGTTCTTTTCTACTTCTCACTTTCAGGAGACAAAAAAAAGAAACATTAGTTTAGGGTGAAAAAAGGGAAAGGGGTAAGTTTGTTCATTGTGCTTCGATCCACCGGGATAACCCCAACCCAAAAACAAACAGTAATTGTGTGAAATAAGTAACACAATGTTGTTTCTTCAAATTCGTTCCATCGGGAAGTAAGACAACAAAACAAACCAGTAGTTTTCTGAAACAAGTAAATAAGTTTGTTCTTTCTCCTTTGTTCATCAGGATAAGACAACATAAAAAAAACAGTTTGTTTATGTGAAACAATTTAAGGAAAGTGTTTTGTGGCTACTGCTTATCAGGGTTTTAAGACAACAGAAACAAACAGTAGTTTTTGTAAAAACAAGTTGGGTTTCGTTTGTTCGTTCTACTTCACTTCATCCTGATAAGACAACAGAAAAAAACAGTAGTTTATGTGAAACAAGGAAGATAAGTTTGTTTGTGCTACTTCTTCAACTTGTAAGACAACAGAACCAAAGGTTTTTTATGTGAAACAAGTAAAATAAGTTTGTTCGTTCTAACTTCCCCCCTTCCCCCCATCAGGAAAAGAACAACAGAAACAAGAGTTGATTATGTGAAAAAGTAAGGTAAGTGTGTTTGTGCTACTTCGCTTCATCAGGATAACAAAACAGAAAAGAATAGTAGTTTATGTGAAACAAGAAAGGGTTTAAGGGTTTGTCCTGTGCTTCGCTCCCCCAGGATAACACAACAAAAACCCAAACGTAATTTGTTTGTCTTAGGTAACAAAAGTTTGTTTCTTCTAATTCCTCCAACAGAGTAAGAAAACAGAACCAAACCGTAGTTTATGTGAAACATGTAAAGTAATTTTTGTTCGTTCTATTTCGCTTCATCAGGATAAGACCACAGAAAGAGATTTGGGATTTTTGTGAAACTAGAAAAGGAAAGTGTGTTTGGTACTTCGCTTCACCAGGATAAGACAACGAAACAAACAGTAGTTTATTTTGAAAAAGGTAAGGTAAGTTTGTTCGTTTACTTAGCTTCATCAGGAAAAGGGACAACAGAAAGCAACAGTAGTTTATGTGAAAAAAGTAAGGTAAAATTTTTGTTATTTTCTCGTTCCATCAGGATAAGACAAGGAAAAAACAAACAGTAATTTCTCTGAAATAGGTAAAATAGTTTGTTTGTTCTACTTCGCTCCAACAGAAGAAACAAAAAAGAACCAAACTGTAGTTTATGAGAAAAAAGTAAAGTAAGTTTGTTAGTTCTACTTCGCTTCACAGGATAAGAAAACCCAGAAAGAAACAGTAGTTAATTTTGAAATAAGTAAGGTAAAGTGTGTTCTTTGGCTTAGCTGCACCAGGATAAAACAAAAACAGAAACAAACAGTAATTAGTGTAAAATTAAAGTAACATAAGTTTGTTCCTTCTAATTCATTAAAGTAAGAGAACAGAACCAAACAGTAGTTTACGTGAAAAAGGGTAAAGAAGTTTGTTCATCGACTTCACTTCATAGGATATGACAACGGGAAACACAGTTGATTATGTGAAAAAAGTAAGGTAAGTGTGTTTGTGCTACTTGCTTTCATCCTGAAAAGAGACAGAAACCAACAGTAGTTTATGTGAAACAAGTAAGGTAAGTTTGTTCATTGTGCTTCGCTCCATCAGGTAATACAACAGAAAAAAAACAGTTTTTTTAAATGTGAAAAATTTAAGGTAAGTTTGTTCGTTCTATTGCTTCATCCTGAAAAGACAACAGAAAAAAACCCGGTAGTTTAGGTGAAACAAGTAAGGTAATTTTGGGTTCTTGTGCTTCGCCCATCACGATAAGACAACAGAAACAAACAGTAGGTTATGTGAAAAAAGTAACATAAGTTTATTTGTTCTATTCTCTCCAAACATAGTAAGAAAACAGAACCAAAGGGAGTAGTATATGTGAAACAATTTGAAATAAGTTTTTTCGTTCTACTTCTCACATCAGGAGACAACAAAAAGAACATTATTTTTATATAAAAACAAAGTAAGGTAAGTTTGTTCATTGTGCTTCACCACCAGTTTAAACAACAGAAACAAACGGGCTATTAGTGTAAAATTTAAGGGTAACATAAGTTTGTTCTTCTAATTCGTTCCAACAGAGAAAGACAACAGAACCAAACAGTAGTTTAGGAAACAAGTTGTAAAGTAATTTTGTTCTTTTCGACTTCACTTCATCAGGATAAGACAACAGAAAGAAAACATTTGATTATGTTAAACAAGAAAGGTAAGTGTGTTTGTTGCTACTTCCCCCCCCACCCCCAAATCCCATTCCCCCCCCCCCCCCCATATTTATTAAAAAGTCCCCCAAAGTTTGTTTGCTCTATTCTCTCGAACATTAGTAAGAAAACAGAAAACAAACAGTAGTTTACGTGAAAAAAATAAAATAAATTTTTTCGTTCATAGTTCGTTCTTTCAGGATAAGACAGCATAACCAACAGTTGATTTTGTGAAACAAGTAAGGTAAGTGTGTTTGTGCTACTTGGCTCCATCAGGATAGACAACAAAAACAAACAGTAGTTTTATGTGAAAAAGTAAGGTAAGTTGTTCGTTTCTACTTCGCTTCATCAGGATAAGACAACAGAAACCAACAGTAGTTTATGTGAAACAAGTAAGGTAAGTTGTTCATTGTGCTTCGCTCCATCAGGATAAGACAAGGAAAAACAAACAGTAATTCTGTGAAATAGGTAACATAAGTTTGTTTGTTTATTTTTTCCCCCAAAAGAGTAAGAACAGAACCAAACAGTATTTTATGTGAAACAAGTAAAGAAAGTTTGTTCGTTCTACTTCGCTTCATCAGGATAAAAAAAAACAGAAAGAAAGAGTAGTTTATGTGAAACAAGTAAGGTAAGTTGTTCTTTTGTGCTCGTCCTCAGGATAACACAACAGAAACAAACAGGAATTAATGGGGAAATAAGTACATAAGTTTGTTTCTTCCACTTTCTTCCAACAGAGAAAGAAACAGAACCAAACATTTGTTTATGTGAACAAGTAAAGTAAGTTTGGTGGTTCTACTTCGTTCCCCTGTAGACAACGGAAACAAACAGTAGTTTATTTGAAACAAGTACGAAAGTTGTTCATTGTGCTTCGTTTATAAAGGATAAGACAACAGAACAAACAGTAATTTGTGTGGAAATAGGTAACAAAAGTTTGTTTGTTCTACTTCGTTTCCAACAGAGTAAGAGAACACAACCAAACAGTAGTTTTTGTGAAAAAAGAAAATGTAAGTTTATTCGTGGTACTTCGCTTCATCAGGTTAAGACAACAGAAACAAACAGTAGTTTATGTGAAAAAAGTAAGGTAAATTTATTCATTGTGCTTAGCTCCATCAGGAAAAGGGACAACGAAACAAACAGCAGTTTATGTGAAACAAGTAACATAAGTTTTTTTGCTCGAATTCTCCCAACATAGTAAGAGAAACAGAACCAAACAGTAGTTTACGTGAAACCAATAAAATAAGTTTGTTCGTTCTATTCCTTCGCTTTTCAGGATAAAAACGCTTAAACAAACAGTTGATATTTTTGAAACAAGTAAGGTAAGTGTGTTTGTGTTTACTTCGCTTCACAGGAAAAGAGAACAGAAAAAAAACACTAGTTTATGTGAAAAAAGTAGGTAAGTTGGTTCTTTCTACTTCGCTTCATCCTGATAAGATTTCAGACAAGAAACGGTAGTTTAGGATGAACAAGAAAGGGTTTAAGTTGTTTCATTGTGTTTTCGCTCCACACGATAAGACAACAAGAAAACAAACAGTAATTTTTTGGTGAAATAGGAAACATAAGTTTTTTTTGTTCTACTTCGCTCCAACGGGGAAAGAGAACAGAACCAAACAGTAGTTTATGTGAAACAAGTAAATTTAAGTTTTTTCGTTTTCTTTGCTTCATCAGGATAAAAAAACGAAAGAAACAGTAGTTTATGTGAATCTAGTAAGGTAAGTTTGTTCATTGTGCCTTCGCTCCATCGGGAAAAGGGAAAACCCTAAACAAACATTTATTTGTGTGAAAAAAGGGAATAAGTTTGTTTCTTCTACTTTCGTTCCAACGGGTTTAAGCAACAGAACCAAAATTGTTTATGTAAAACAAGTAAAGAAAGTTTGTTCGTTTTTACTTCGCTTTATATGGATAAGAAATCAGAAACAATCGTAGTTATGTGAAACGGTAGGGTAAATTGTTCATTGTGCTTCGCTCCATCGGTAAGACAACCGAAACAAAACGTCGTTATGTGAAACAGGAAAGCTTGTTTGTTCATTGTCCCTTCACTTCATCTAGGAAAATTTACACAGAAACAAGTAGTTTATGGGGAAAGAAGTAAGGTTTAGTTTGTTCATTGTACTTCGCTCCATCGGATAAGGACAACAGAAACAAACAGTAGTTTATGTGAAACAAGTATACATAAGTTTTTTTTTTTTTCTAATTCTTTTCCAAAAAGAAAAGAAAACAAAACCCAAAAGAGAAGTTTATGTGAAACAAGAAAAATAAGTTTGTTCTTTCCCTATTTCCTTCTTCAGGATAAGAAACAGAAAAAAACAGGACTTTATGTGAAACAAGTAACATAAGTTTGGGGGGGTTCTACTTCTCTCCAACATAGTAATACAACAGAATCAAACAGTAGTTTATGTGAAACAATTTAAAATAAGATTGTTCGTTCTACTTTGCTTCATCAGGTTTAAGACAACAGAAACAAACAGTAGTTTATATGAAACAAGAAAGGGTTTAAGTTTGTTCACTGTCCCTTCCCCTCCACCAGGATAACACAACAGAAACAAACAGTAAAATTGTTTGAAATAAGTAACGTAATTTTGTTTTTCTACTTCACTGCAACAGAGAATAAAAAGAACCAAACAGTATTTGGGTGTAACAAGTAAAGTAAGTTTGTTAGTTCTACTTCGCCATCAGGATAAGACAACAGAAACAAAAGTAGTTTATGTGAAAGAAAGTAAGGTAAGTTTGTTCATTGCACTTCCTCCATCAGGATAAGACAACAGAAACAAACAGTAATTTGTGGAAAAGGTAACAAAGTTTTGTTTTGTCCTAATTCACTGCCACAGATAATAGAACAGAACCAAACAGTAGTTGTGTGGAACAAGTAAAGTAAGTTTGTTAGTTCTACTTCGCTTCATCAGGATAAGACAGCAGAAACAAAAGTAGTTATGTGAAAGAAGTTAGGTAAGTTTGTTCCATTGTGCTTCGCTCCATCACGATCAGACAACAGAAACAAACAGTGTTTATGTGAAACAAGTAATATAAGTTTGTTTGGCATTACTTCTCTCCAACATAGTAAGACTACAGAACCAAACAGTAGTTTATGTGAAACAAGTAAATAAGTTTGTTCGTACTACTTCGCTCATCAGGGATAAGACAGACAGAAACAAATAGTTGATTATGTGAAACAATTAACGTAAGTGTGTATGTGCTACTTCGCTTCATCAGGATAAGACAACAGAAACAAACAGTACTTTATTGAAACAAGTAAGGTAAGTTTGTTCACTGTTCTTCGCTCCACCAGGATAACACAACAGAAACAAACAGTAATTGGTGTGAAATAAGTAACATAAGTTTGTTTTGCTTACTTTCGCCCCCAACGAGTAAGAGTAACAAACCAAAGAGTAGGTTATGTGTAAACAAGTAAATAAGTTTGTTCGTTCTACTTTCTCACATCAGGATAAGACAACAGAAAGAAACAGTAGTTTATGTAAACAAGTAAGTGTAAGTTTGTTCATTGTGCTTCAACCCACAACGATAACACAACAGAAAAGAAACAGTAACTTGTGTGAAATAAGTACATAAGTTTTGTTTGTTCTACTTCTCTCCATCATAGAAAGACAACAGAACCAAACAAGTATTTTCTCTGAAACAAGTAAATAAGTTTGTTCGTTCTATTTTGCACTCATCAGGATAACACAACAGAAACAAACAGTAGTTTATGGGGAAACAAGTAAGGTAAGATTGTTCATTGTGCTTCGCTCCACAGGATAAGACAACAGAAACAAACAGTAGTTGATGTGAAACAAGTAACATAAGTTGTTTTGTTCTACTTCTCTCCAATATAGTAAGACAACAGAACCAAAGAGTAGTTTATGTGAAACAAGTAAGATAAATTGTGTTCGTTCTACTTCCACATCAGGACAAGAAACAACAGAAAGAAACAGTAGTTTTATGTGAAACAAGTAAATTAGTTGTTCGTTCTACTTCTCACATCAGGACAAGACAACAGAAAGAACAGTAGTTTATGTGAAACAAGTAAGGTAAGTTTGTTCATTGTGCTTCGCTCCATCCAAGGATAACACAACAGACAACAAACAGTAATTGTGTATGTGAAATAAGTAACACAACTTTATTTCTTCTAATCATTCAACGAGAAGTAAGGACAACAAAACAAAAAGCAGTTTATCTGATACAGTAAAGTATGTTTGTTCGTTCTAATTCGCTTCATCAGGATAAGACAACAGAAACTGACAGTAGTTTATGTGAAACAAATAACATAAGTTTGTTTGTTCTACTTCTCTCCAACATAGTAAGACAAAAGAACCAAACAGTAGTTTCTCTGAAACAAGTAAAATAAGTTTGTTCGTTCTGACTTTGCTTCAGCAGGATAAGAGCAACATAAACGAACATTTGATTATGTGAAACAATTAAAGTACGTTTGTTTGTTCTACTTCGCTACATCCAGGATAAGACAACAGAAACTAACAGTATTTAGTGAAAACAAGTAAGGTAAGTTTGTTCATTATGCTTCGCTCCACCAGATAAGAAAAAAGAAAACAGTAAATTGTGTGAAATAAGTAACATAAGTTTGTTTCGTTCTAAATTCGTTCAACAGAGTAAGAACAACAAAACAAACACTAGTTTATGATGTGAAACAAGTAAAATAAATTTGTTCGTTCTACTTCGCTTCATCAAGGATAAGACAACAGAACAAACTGTTGATATGTGAAACAATTAAGGTAATGTGTTTGTGCTACTTCCGCTTCCATCAGGATGAGAAAAAAAAAACAAGATACAAACAGTAGTTTATGTGAAACAAGTAACATAAGTTTTTTTTTGTTCTAATTCTCTCCAACATAGAAAGCAACAGAACCAAAGAGAAGTTTATGTGAAACAAGTTAAAATAAGTTTGTTCGTTCTATTTCTCTTCTCAGTGATAAGACAACAGAAAGAAACAGACTTTATGTGAAACAAGTAACATAAGTTTGTTTTGTTCAACTTCTCTCCAATAGTAATACAACCAGAACCAAACATGTATTTTATGTGAAACAAGTAAATAGATTGTTTCGTTTCTACTTTCGCTTCATCAGGATAAGACAACAGAAACAAACAGTAGTTTATATGTAAACAAGTAAGGTAAGTTTGTTCACTATGCTTCGCTCCACAGGATAACACAACAGAAACAAACAGTAAATTGTTTGAAATAAGTAACGTAAGTTTGTTTGTTCTACTTCACTGCAACAGTAATAGAACAGAACCAAACAGTAGATTGTGTGGAACAAGTAAAGTAAGTTTGTTAGTTCTACTTCGCTTCATCAGGATAAGACAACAGAAACAAAGTATATTATGTGAAAGAAGTAAGGTAAGTTTGTTCAATGTCTTCGCTCCATCAGGTAAGACAACTGAAACAAACAGTAATTGTGTGAAATAGGTAACATACGTTTGTTTGTTTACTTCACGCAACAGAGTAATAGAACAGAACCAAACAGTAGTTTGTGTGGAACAAGTAAAGTAAGTTTGTTAGTTCTACTTCGCTTCATCAGGATAAGACAACAGAAACAAAAGTAGTTTATGTGGAAAGGAAGTTAGGTAAGTTTGTTCATTGTCTTCGCTCCATCACGTTTCCAGACAAAGAAACAAAACAGAAATTTTATGTAAATCAATTTAATATAAGTTTGTTTTGCTCTTATTTTCTCTCCAACATATTAAAGACTAAAAACCCAAACGGGTAGCTTGTGAAACAAGCAAAATTAGTTTGTTCTACACTTCGCTTCAACAGGATAACACAACAGAAACAAACAGTTGAGTATGTGAAACAAAAGTAACGTAAGTGTGTATGTGCTACTTGCATCATCAGGAAAAGACAACAGAAACCAAAAACAGTAGTTTATGTGAAACAAGTAAGTAAGTTTTTTTCACTGTTCTTTTTCGCCCACCGGGATAACACAACAGAAACAAACAGTAATTGGTGTGAAATAAGTAAAAATAAGTTTGTTTGCTCTACTTCGCTCCAACAGAGTAAGAGAACAGAACCCAAAAGGTAGGTTTTGGGAAACAAGTAAAATAAGTTTGTTCGTTTCTACTTGGGCTTCAACAGGATAAGACAACGGGAAACAAACAGTATTTTATATGAAACAAGTAGGTATTTTGGGTTAAATTGGGCTTCGCTCCACCACGATAACACAACAAAAAGAAACAGTAATTTGTGGAAATAAGTAACATAAGTTTGTTTTTTTCTACTTCCCCTCCATCATAGAAAACAACAAACCAAACAGTAGTTTTTTTCTTGAAACAATAAAATAAGTTTTTTCTTCTTTTGCATCACAGGAAAACACAACAGAAACAAACAGTATTTTAAAGGGGAAACAATAAGGTATTTTGTTCATTGTGCTTCGCTCCATCAGGAAAAGACAACAAAAAAAACAGAAAGTTATGAAACAAGTAACATAAGTTGTTTTGTTCACTTCTCTCCAATATAGTAAACAACGAACCTAGAGTAGTTTATGTGAAACAAGAAAGATAAGTTTGTTCGCTTTCTACTTTCTCACATCGGGACAAACAACAGAAAGAAACAGTTAGTTTAGTGAACAAGTAAGGTAAGTTTGTTCATTGTGCTTCGCTCCACCAGATAACACAACAACACAAACAGAAAATTTGGGTGTGAAATAAGTAACACAACTTTATTTCTTCTAATTCGTTCCAACAGAGTAGGAAAACCCAAAACCAAAAAAGCATTTTATCTGAAACAATTTAAAGTACTTGTTCGTTCTAATTCGCTTCACGGGATAAGACAAAGAAACTGACAGTATTTATGTGAAACAAGTAAGGTAAGTGGGGTTTGTGCTATTTCGCTTCATCAGGAGAAGACAACAGAACCAAACATTTCTCCTGAAACAAGTAAAATAAGTTTGTTCGTTCTACTTTGCTTCAGCAGGATAAGACAACATAAACAACATTTGTTTATGTGAAACAATTTTAAAGTACTTTGTTTGGTGCAAACTTCGCTACATCAGGAAAGACAACAGAAACTAACATAATTTATGTGAAACAAGTAAGGTAAGTTTGTTTCATTATGCTCGCTCCACCAGGATAAGAAAACAGAAACAAACAGTAAATTGTGTGAAATAAGAAACCCTAAGTTTGTTTCTTCAAATTTTTTCGTTCCAACAAGGGTAAGACAACAAACGAAAAGTAGTTTATTTTGAAACAAGTTAAAATAATTTGTTCGTTTCTACTTCGCTTCATCAGGATAAGACAACAGAAACAAACTGTTGATTATGTGAAACAATAAGGTAAGTGTGTTTGTGCTACTTCGCTTCATCAGATGGGGACAACAGATAAAAAACAGTAGTTTATGCAAAACAAAAGTAAGGAAATTTGTGCTACTTCGCTTCATCAGGAAAAGACAACAGAAACAAACATTAGTTTAATGAAACAAGTAAGGTAAGTTTGTTCGTTCTACTTCGCTTCCATCTGATAAGCAACAGAAGCAAACAGTAAGTTTATGTGAAACAAGTAAGGAAGTTTGTTCATTGTGCTTCGCTCCATCAGTAAGACAACAGAAACACACATTATTTGTGTGAAATAGGTTAACATAAGTTTGTTTGTTCTACTTCACTCCAACAAGTAAAAGAACAGAACCAAACAGTAGTTTATGTGGAACAAGTAAAGAAGTTTGTTCGTTCTACTTCGCTTCATCAGGAAAGACAACAGAAACAAAAGTAGTTTTATGTTGAAACGAGTAAGGTTAGTTTGTTCATTGTGCTTCGCCCATCACGATAAGACAACACAAACAAAGCATAGTTTATTGAAACAAGTAACATAAGTTTGTTGTTCTGTTCTACTTCTCTCCACATAAGTAAGACAACAGAACCAAACAGTAGTTTATGTGAAACAAATAAAATAAGTTTGTTCGTCTACTTTGCTTCATCAGGATAAGAACAACAGAAAACAAACAGTTCATTATGTGAAACAAGTAAACGTAAGTGTGTTGTGCTCTTCGCTTCATCAGAATAAGACAACAGAAACAAACAGTAGTTTTATGTGAAACAAATAGGTAAGTTTTCTCACTCTGCTTCGCTCCACGAGGATAAGACTACAGAAAACAAACAGTAATTTGTTTGAAATAAGTAACATAAGTTTGTTTTTCTACTTCACTCTAACAGAGTAAGAGAACAGAACCAAAGAGTAGTTTATGTGAAAAAAGTAAAATAAGCTTGTTCTTCCTACTTTCACATCAGGATAAGACAACAGAAAGAAACAGAAATTTATGTGAAAGAAGTAAGGGAAGTTTGTTCATTGTGTTTTCGCTCCACCAGGATAACACAACAGAAACAAACAGTAATTTGTGTGAAGTAAGTAACATAAGTTTGTTTGGTCTTTTGCGCTGCAACAGAGTAAGAAAACAGAATCAAACAGTAGTTTTCTCTGAAACAAGGCTAAATAAGTTTGTTCGTTCTACTTGCTTCAATCAGGATAAGACAACATAAACAAAACTTGATTATGGTGAAACAAGTAAGGGTAAGTGTGTTTGTGCTACTTCGTTCATCAGGATAAGACAACAGAGACAAACAGTATTAGTGTGAAGAGAAACAAGTAGGTAATTTGTTCATTCAGTTCGCTTCTCTGGTAAGACAACAGAAACAAACAGTTGTTTATGTGAAACAAGTAAGGTAAGTTTGTTCATTGTGCTTCGCTCCATCACGATAAGACAACAGAAACAACAGTTAGTTATGTGAAACAATGTAACATAAGTTTGTTTGTTCTACTTTCTCCAACATAGTAAGACAACAGAAACCAAGCATTAGTTTTTGTAAAACAAGAAAGGGAATTTTGTTAAATTTTGTTCTCTCCATCAGGATAAAAAACAGAAACAACTGTAATTTTTGTGAATGGGTAACATAAGTTTGTTTGTTCTACTTGCTCCAACAGAGTAGACAACAAAAAACAAACAAAATTTTCTTTTTAAAAAAAGTAGTAAGTTTATTCGTTTACTTCAAATCATCAGGATAAGAAAACAGAAACAAAGTAGTTTTTTGTAAAAGAAGTAAGGTAAGTTTGTTCATTGTGCTTCGCTCCATCAGGATAAGAAAACAGAAACAAAGAGTAGTTTATGTGAAACAATAAGGTAAGTTTGTTCATTGTGCTTCTCTCCATTAGGATAAGACACCAGAAACAAACTGTATATTTGTGTGAAATAGGTAACATAAGTTTGTTCTACTTCGCTCCAACACAGTAAGACAAACAGAATCAAAGAGTAAGTTTAAGTGAAACAATTTAAATAAGTTTCTTAGTTCTACTTCTCTTCATCAGGATAAGACAACAGAAAGATACAGTAGTTTATGTGAAACAACTAAGGTCAGTTGGTTCATTGTGCTTCGCTCCACCAGGGTAACACAACAGAAACAAACAGTTAATTTGTGTGAAATAAGTAACATCAGTTTGTTTCTTCTAATTCGTTCCAACAGAGTAAGACAGTAAAACCAAACAGTCGTTTATGTGAAACAAGTAATATAAGTTTGTTCATTCTACTTCGCTTCATCAGGATAAGACAACAGAAACAAACAGTTGATATTGTGAAACAAGTAAGGTAAGTGTGTTTGTGCTACTTCGCTTCATCAGGATAAGACAACAGAACCAAACAGTAGTTTATGTGAAACAAGTAAGGTAAGTTTGTTCGTTCTACTTCGGTTCATCAGGATAAAACAACAGAAAGAAACAGTAGTTTATGTGAAACAAGTAAGGTAAGTTTGTTCATTGTGCTTCGCTCCATCAGGAAAAGACAAGAGAAACTAACAGTAATTTGTGTGAAATAAGTAACATAAGTTTGTTCATTCTACTTCGCTTCATCAGGATAAGACAACAGAAACAAAGAGTTGATTATGTGAAACAAGTAAAATAAGTTTGTTCATTCTACTTCGCTTCATCAGGATAAGACAACAGAAACAAAGAGTTGATTATGTGAAACAAGTAAGGTAAGTGTGTTTGTGCTACTTCGCTTCATCAGTATAAGACAACAGACCAAACAGTAGTTTATATGAAACCAAGTAAGGTTGTTTGTTCGTTCTACTCGGTTCATCAGGATAACACAACAGAAACAAACTGTAGTTTATGTGAAACAAGTAAGGTAAGTTTGTTCATTGTGCTTCGCTCATCAGGAAAAGACAAGAGAAACAAACAGTAATTTGTGTGAAATAAGTAACATAAGTTTGTTTGTTCTAATCGCTCAAACAGAGTAAGAGAACCGAAACCAAACAATAGTTTATGTGAAACAAGTAAAATATGTTTGTTCGTTCTACTTCTCTTTATCAGGATTAAGACAAAAGAATACAAAAAGTTGATTATGTGAAACAAGTAAGGTAAGTGTGTTTGTGCTACTTCACTTCATCAGGATAAGAAAACAGAAACAAACAGTAATATGTGCGAATTAGGTAACATAAGTTTGTTTGTTCTTACTTCGCTCCAAGAGTAAGAGAACAGAACCAAACAGCAGTTTATGTGAAATCAAGTAAAGTAACTTTGTTCGTTCTACTTCGCTTCATCAGGATAGACAACAGAAACAAACAGTAGTTTATGTGAAACAAGCAAAGTATTTTGTTCATTGTGCTTCGCTCCATCAGGATAAGAAAACAGAAACAAACAGTAGTTATGTGAAACAAGTACATAAGTTTGTTTGTTCTTCTTCTCTCCAACATAGTAACACAACAGAACCAAACAGAAGTTTATGTGGAACAAGTAAAAATAAGTTGTTCGTTGTACTTGGCTTCAATCAGGATAAGACAACAGAAACAAACAGTTGATATGTGAAACATGGAAGGTAAGTGTGTGTTTGTGCTACTTCACTTCATCAGGATAAGACAACAGAACAAACAATAGTTTATGTGAAACAAGTAAGGTATGTTTGTTCATTGTGCATCGCTCCACTAGGATAAGACAACAGATCAAAACCGTACTTTGTGTGAAATATGGTAACATAGTTTGTTGTTCTACTTCGCCCCAAATCAGAGTAAGAGACAGAACAAAACAGTAGTTTATGTGAAACAAGTAAGTAACATTGTTCGTTCTTACTCTTGAAACATTCAGGATAGGAAAGCATAAAACAAACAGTAGATTATGTGAAACAAGTATGGTAAGTGTGTTTATTGCCACTTCGCTTCATCAGGATAAGACAACAGAAACATACAGTAGTTTATGTGGAACAAGTATAGTAAGTTTCTTCGTTCTACTTCGCTTCATCAGGATAAGACAACAGAACCAAACAGTAGTGTGTTTTGAAACAAGTAAAGTAAGTTTGTTCATTGTGCTTCGCTCCATCACGATAAGACAACAGAAACAAACAGTAGTTTATGTGAAACAAGTAACATAAGTTTGTTTGTTCTACTTCTCTCCAACATAGTAAGACAACAGAACCAAACAGTAGTTTATGTGAAACAAGTAAAATAAGTTTGTTTGTTCTACTTGCTTTCATCAGGATAAGACAACAAAACAAACAGTTGATTATGTGAAACATGTAAGTAAGTGTGTTTGTGCATACTTCGCTTCGTCAGGATAAGGACAACAGAACAAACAGTTTGATTAAGGAAACAAGTAAGGTAGTGGTGTTTTGTGCTACTTCGCTTCATCAGGATAAGACAACAGAAACAAACAGTTGATTATGTGAAACAAGTAAGGTAAGTGTGTTTGTGCTACTTCGCTTCATCAGGATAAGACAACAGAAACAAACAGTAGTTTATGTGAAACAAGTAAGGTAAGTTTGTTCGTTCTACTTCGCTTCATCAGGATAACACACAGAAAAAACAGTAGTTTATGTGAAACAAGTAAGGAAAGTTTGTTCATTGTGCTTCGCTCCATCAGGATAAACATCAGAAACAAACAGAAATTTTTGTGTGAAATAAATAACATAAGTTTGTTTGTTCTACTTTGCTCCAACAGAGTAAGAGAACTGAACCAAACAGTAGTTTATGTGGAACAGTATAGTAAGTTTTTTTCGTTTCTACTTCGCTTCATCAGGATAAGACAACAGAACCAAACAGTATGTGTTTGAAACAAGTAAAGTAAGTTTGTTCATTGTGCTTCGCTCCATCACGATAAGACAACAGAAACAAACAGTAGTTTATGTGAAACAAGTAACATAAGTTTGTTTGTTCTACTTCTCTCCAACATAGTAAGACAACAGAACCAAACAATAGTTTATGTGAAACAAGTAAAATAAGTTTGTTTGTTCTACTTCGCTTCATCAGGATAAGACAACAGAAACAAACAGTTGATTATGTGAAACATGTAACGTAAGTGTGTTTGTGCTTACTTCGCTTCGTCAGGATAAGACAACAGAAACAAACAGTTGATTAAGGGAAACAAGTAAGGTAAGTGTGTTTGTGCTACTTCGCTTCATCAGGATGAGACAACAGAAACAAACAGTTGATTATTTGAAACAAGTAAGGTAAGTGTGTTGTGTGTGCTACTTCGCTTCATCAGGATAAGACAACAGAACCAAACAGTGTTTTGTGAAACAAGTAAGGTAAGTTTGTTCGTTTACTCGGTTCATCAGGATATACACAACAGAAAAAAACAGTAGTTTATGTGAAACAAGTAAGGTAAGTTTGTTCATTGTGCTTCGCTCCATCAGGGAAAGACAGAGAAACAAACCGTAATTTGTTTGAAATAAGTAACATAAGTTTTGTTCAATCTACTTCGCTTCATCAGGATAAGACAAAAGAAACAAAGAGTTGATTATGTGAAACAAGTAAAATAAGTTTGTTCATTCTACTTCGCTTCATCAGAATTAGACAACAGAACAAAGAGGTGATTATGTGAAACAAGTAAGGTAAGTGTGTTTGTGCATTTCGCTTCATGATATAAGACAACAGAACCAAACAGTAGTTTATATGAAACAAATAACGGTAAGTTTGTTCGTTATACTTCGGTTCATCAGGATAACACAACAGAAAAAAACAGTAGTTTATGTGAAACAAGTATGATAAGTTTGTTCATTGTGCTTCGCTCCATCAGAAAAGACAAGGAAACAAACAGAAATTTCTGTGAAATAAGTAACATAAGTTTGTTTGTTCTACTTCGCTCCAACAGAGTAAGAGAACCGAACCAAACAATAGTTTATGTGAAACAAGTAAATAAGTTTGTTCGTTATATTTCCCGCTTTTATCTGGATAAGACAACAGAAACAAAAAGTTGATTATGTGAAACAAGAAGGTAAGTGTGTTTGTGTTACTTCGCTTCATCAGGATAAGAAACAGAAAGAAACAGTAATATGAGCGAAATAGGTAACACAAGTTTGTTTGTTCTACTTCGCTCCAACAGAGAAAGAGAACAGAACCAAACAGCAGTTTATGTGAAACAAGTAAAGTAAGTTTGTTCGTTCTACTTCGCTTCATCAGGATAAGACAACAGAAACAAACAGTAGTTTATGTGAAACAAGCAAAGTAAGTTTGTTCATTGTGCTTCGCTCCATCAGGATAAGCAACAAAAAACAAACAGTTGTTTATGTGAAACAAGTAATCATAAGTTTGTTTGTTCTACTTCTCTCCAACATAGTAAGACAACAGAACCAAACAATATTTTTATGTGAAACAAGTAAAATAAGTTTTGTTCGTTCTACTTGGCTTCAATCAGGAGAGACAACAGAAACAAACAGTTGATTATGTGAAACAAGTAAGGTAAGTGTGTTTGTGCTACTTCGCTTCATCAGGATAAGACAACAGAAGCAAACAGTAGTTTATGTGAAACAAGTAAGGTAAGTTTGTTCATTGTGCTTCGCTCCATCAGGATAAGACAACAGAAACAAACAGTAATTTGTGTGAAATAAGTAACATAAATTTGTTTGTTCTACTTCTCTCCAACATAGTAAGACAACAGAACCACACAGTAGTTTCTTTTGAAACAAGTAAAATAAGTTTGTTCGTTCTACTTTGCAACATCAGGATAAGACAACCTAAACAAACAGTTGATTTTGTGAAATAAGTAAGGTAAGTGTGTTTGTGCTACTTCGCTTCATCAGGATAAGACAGCAGAAACAAACAGTAGTTTATGTGAAACAAGTAAGGTAAGTTTGTTCGTTCTTCTTCGCTTTCTCCTGATAAGACAATAGAAACAAATAGTAGTTTCTGTGAAACAAGTAAGTTTAAGTTTGTTCAATGTGTTTTCGCCCCATCAGGATAAGACATCAGAAATAAACAGTATTTGTGTGAAAAAAAGTAACATAAGATTGTTTGTTCTACTTCGACCCAACAGAGTTAAGACAACAGAACCAAACAGTAGTGGTGTGAAACAAGTAAAGTAAGTTTGTTCGTTCTACTTCGCTTCATCAGGATAAAGACAACAGAAACAAACCAGTAGTTTTATGAAACATGTAAGGTAAGTTTGTTCTTTTGTGCTTCGCTCCACAGGATAAGACAACAGAAACAAACAGTAATTTTGTGTGAAATATGTAACATATGTTGATTGTTCTACTTTGCTCCAACAGAGTAAAGAAACAGAACCAAAGAGTATTTTTTGTGAAACAAGTAAAGTACGATTGTTTGTTATAATTCACTTCATCAGGATAAGACAGCAGAAACAAAAGTAGTTTATGTGATAGTAAGTAAGGTAAGTTTGTTCATTATGGTTCGCTCCATCAGGATGAGACAACAGAAACAAACAGTAGTTTTTAGAATTTAAGTAACATAAGTTTTTTTTGTTCTAATTCTCTCCAATATAGTAAGACAACAGAACCAAAGAGTAGTTTATGTGAAACAAAGTATAAATAAGCTTGTTCGTTCTACTTCTGTCCATCAGGATAAGAAACAGAAAGAAACATTAGTTTATGTGAAACAGTAAGGTAAGTTTGTTCATTGTGCTTCGCTCCACCAGGATAACACAACAGAAACAACAGTAATTTGTGTGAAACAGTAGAACATAATTTGTTTCTTCGAATTCGTTCCAACAGAGTAAGACAACAAACGAAACAGTAGTTTTATGTGAAACAAGTAAAGTAATTTTGTTCGTTCTCCTTCGCTTCATCAGGATAAGACAACAGAAACTAACAGTAGTTCATGTGAAACAAGTAAGGTAAGTTTGTTCATTGTGCTTCGCTCGATCAGGATAAGAAAACAGAAGCAAACAGTAGTTTATGTGAAACAAGTAACATAAGTTTTGTTCGTTCTACTTCTCTCCAACATAGTAAGACAACAGAACCAAACAGAAGTTTATGTGAAACAAGTAAAATAAGTTTGTTCTTTCTACTTCGCTTCATCAGGATAAGACAACAGAAACAAACAGTAGTTTATGTGAAACATGTTAGGTAAGTTTGTTCGTTCTACTTCACTTCATCCTGATAAGACAACAGAAACAAACAGAAGTTTATGTGAAACTAAGTAAGGTAAGTTTGTTCATTGTGCTTCGCTCCATCAGATAAGACAACAGAAATAAAACAGTATTTTGTGTGAAAATAGGTAACATAAGTTCTGTTTCTGCTACTTCGCCCAACGGAGTAAGAGAACAAACCAAACAGTAGTTTATTGAAACAAGTAAAGTAAGTTTGTACGTTCTACTTCGCTTCATCAGGATAACACAACAGAAACAAACAGTAGTATATGTGAAACAAGTAAGGTAAGTTTCTTCCATTGTACTTTGCTCCATCAGATTAGACAACAAAAGAAACACTAATCTGTGTGAAACAAGTAACTTAGTTTAGTTTCTTCTACTTCGTTCCAACACAGTAAGAGAACAGAACCAAACAAGTAGTTTATTTGTAACAAGAAAAGTAAGTTTGTTCGTTCTACTTCGCTTTCATCAGATAAGACCACAGAAAGAAACAGTAGATTATGTGAAACAAGTAAGGTAGTGTTTTGTGCTACTTCTCTTCATCAGGATAAGACACAGAAACAAACAGTAGTTTATGTGAAACAAGTAAGGTAAGTTTGTTCATTGTGCTTCGCTCCATCAGGATAAGACAACAGAAACAAGCAGTAATTTGTGTGAAATAGGTAACATATGTTTGATGTTCTTCTTTGCTCCAACAGAGTAAGAGAACAGAACCAAAACAGTAGTTTTTTGTGAAACAAGTAAAGAAACTCTGTTTGTTATACTTCACTTCATCAGGATAAGACAACATAACAAAAGTAGTTTATGTGAAAGAAGCAAGGTAAGTTTGTTCATTGTGGTTCGCTCCATCAGGATGAGACAATAGAAACAAACAGTAGTTTATGTAAAATAAGTAACATAAGTTTTTTTGTTCTAATTCTCTCCAACATAGTTAAGACAACAGAACCAAAGAGTAGTTATGTGAAACAAGTAAAATAAGTTTGTTCGTTCTGCTTCTGTCCATCAGGATAAGACACAGAAAGAAACAGTAGTTTTATGTGAAACATGTAAGGTAGGTTTATTCATTGTGCTTCGCTCCACCAGGATAACACAACAGAAACAAACAGTAAATTGTGGTGAAACAACTAACATAGTTTGTTTCTTCGAATTCGTTCCAACAGAGTAAGACAACAAACGAAACAGTTATTTATGTGAAACAAGTAAAGTAAGTTTTTTTCGTTCTACTTCGCTTCATCAGCATAAGACAACAGAAACAAAAGTAGTTTATGTGAAAGAAATGAGGAAAGTTTGTTCATTGTGCTTTGCTCCATCAGGATAAGACAACAGAAACGAACAGTAGTTTATGTGAAACAAGTAACATAAGTTTTTTTGTTCTAATTCTCTCCAACTTAGTAAGACAATAGACGAAAGAGTATTTAATGTGAAACAAGTAAGATAAGTTTGTTCGTCTACTTCCCCTCATCAGGATAAACAGCAGAAAGAAACAGTAGGTTTATGTGAAAAAAGTAAGGTAAGTTTGTTCATTGTGCTTCGCTCAACAGGATAACACACCAGAAATAAAGAGTAATTTGTGTGAAATAAGTAACATAAGTTTGTTTCTTCTAATTCGTTCCAATAGAGTAAGAAAATAGAACCAAACAGTAGTTTATGTGAAACAAGGAAAGTAAGTTTGTTCGTTCTACTTCGCTTCATCAGGATAAGACAACAGAAACAAACCAGTAGTTATGAGAAAGAAGTAAGGTAAGTTGGTTCATTGTGCTTCGCTCCACAGGATATACAACAGAATATAAAACAGTAATTTTTGTGAATATAAGTAACATAAGTTTGTTTCTTCTAATTCGTTCAACAGAGTAAGACAATAGTAACCAAAGTGTAGTTTATTTGAAACAAGTAAAGTAAGTTTTCTTCGTTTCTACTTCCCATCATCAGGATAAGACAACGTAAACAAACAGTAGCTTATGTGAAACAAGTAACATAAGTTTGTTTATTCTACTTCTCTCCAACACAGTAGGACAACAGAACCAAAGAGATTTTATGTGGAACAAGTAAAATTAGTTTGTTCGTTCTACTTCTCTTCATCAGGATGAGACAACAGAAAGAAAGAGTAGTTTATGTGAAACAAGTAAGGTAATTTGTTCATTGTGTTTCGCTCCATCAGGATAAGACAACAGCACCAAAAATTAATTTTTGTGAAATAGGTAACATAAGTTTGTTTGTGTTACTTCGCTCCAACAGAGGTAAGAGAACAGAACCAACAGTAGTTTATGTGAAACAAGTAAATAAGTTTTGTTCGTTCTACTTCGCTTCATCAGGATAAGACAACTGAAACAAACAGTAGTTTATGTGAAACAAGTAAGGTAAGTTTGTTCATTATGCTTCGCACCATCAGGATAGACAAGAGAACACAAACAGTAATTTGTGTGAAATAAGTATCATAAGTTTGTTTCTTGTACTTCGTTCAACAGAGTAAGACAACAGAACCAAACAGTAGTTTATGTGAAACAAGTAAGTAAGTTTATTCGTTCTACTTTCGCTTCATCAGGATAGACAACAGAAACAAACAGTGGTTTATGTGATAGAGTAAGGTACGTTTGTTCATTGTGCTTCGCTCCATCAGGATAATACAACAGAAACATACATTAGTTTATGTGAAACAAGTAAAATAAGTTTGTTTGTTCTACTTCTCTTCATCAGGATAAGAAAAGAGAAACAAACAGTACTTTATGTGAAACAAGTAAGGTAAGTTTGTTTCATTGTGCTTTGCTCCACCAGGATAAGACACGAGAAAAAACAGTAATTTGTTTGAAAAAAGTAACATAACTGTGTTGTTACTTCGTTCCAACGGAGAAGACAAACAGAACCAAACAGTAGTTTGTGTGAAACAAGTAAAGTAAGTTTGTTCGTTCTACTTCGCTTCATCAGGATAAGACCAGAGAAAAAAAACAGTAGTTTATGTGAAACAAGTAATGTAAGTTTGTACGTTCTACTTCGCTTCATCAGGATAAGACAACAGAAACAAACAGTATTTTATGTTAAACAAGTAAGGTAAGTTTGTTCATTGTGCTTTGCTCCATCAGGATAAGACAACAAAACAAACAGTAGCTTATGTGAAACAAGAAAGGTAAGTGTGTTCATTGTCTTCGCTCCATAAGGATAAGACAACTGAAACAAACAGTAATTTGTGTGAAATAGGTATCATAATTTTGTTTGTTCTACTTCGCTCCAAAGAGTAAGCGAACAGAAACAAACAGTAGTTTAGTGAAACAAGTAAAGTAAGTTTGTTTGTTCTACATCGCTTCATCAGCATAAGACAACACTAGCAAACAGTAATATGTGTGAAAAAATAACATAAGTTTGTTTATTCTCCTTCGCTCCAGCAGAGGAAGACAACAGAACCAAACAGTAGTTTATGTTAAAATAGTAAGGTGAGTTTTTTCGTTCTACTTCGCTTCATCCTGATAAGGCAACAGAAACAAACAGTAGTTTATTGAAACAAGTAAACTCATTTGTTCGTTCTACTTTGCTTCATCGAATAACAACAGAAACAAACAGTAATATGTGTGAAAATAAGTAACATAACTTTGTTTCTTCTACTTCGCTCCAACAGAGTAAGAGACAGAACCAAAAAAGTAGTTTATGTGAAACAAGTAAAGTATGTTTGTTCGTTCTACTTCGCTTCATCAGGATAAGACAACAGAAACAAACAGTAGTTTATGTGAAACAGGTAAGGTAAGTTTGTTCATTGTGCTTCGCTCCATCAGGATAAGACAACAGAAACAAACAGTAGTTTATTTGAAACAAGAAAGGGTTAATTTGGTATTGTGCTTCGTTCCTCAGGTTTAATACAACGAAACAAACAGTAATTTGTGTGAAATAGGTAACATAAGTTTGTTTGTTCTACTTTGCTCCAACAGAGTAAGAGAACAGAACCAAACAGTAGTTTATGTGAAACAAGTAAAGTAAGTTTGTTCGTTCTACTTCGCTTCATCAGGACAGACAACAGAAACAAAACAGTAGTTTATGTTAAACAAGTGGGGTTTAAGTTTTTTCATTGGGGCTTCGCTCCATCAGGATAAGACAACAGATACAAACAGTAATTTGTGTGAAATAAGTAACATAAGTTTGTTTCCTCTTACTTTGTTCCAAGTGAATAAGACAACAGACCACACAGTAGTTTATGTGAAACAAGTAAAGTAATTTTGTTGTTCTACTTCGCTTCATCAGAATAAGACAACAGAAAGAAACAGTACTTTATGTGAAACAGGTAAGGTAAGTTGCTTCATTGTGCTTCGCTCCATCCGGATAAAACAACAGAAACAAACAGTAGTTTATGTGAAACAAGTAAGGTAAGTTTGTTCATTGTGCTTCGCTCCATCAGGATAAGACAACAGAAACAAACAGTACTTTGTGTGAAATAGGTAACATAAATTTGTTTGTTCTACTTCGCTCCAATAGTGTAAGAGAACAGAACCAAACTTAGTTTATGTGAAACAAGTAAAGTCAGTTTGTTCGTTCTACTTAGCTTCATCAGATTAAGACAACAGAAACAAAAGTAGGTTATGTGAAAGAAGTAAGGAAAGTTTGTTCTTGTGTTCGTCCATCAGGATAAGAAACAGAAAAAAACAAACAGTACTTTGTGTGAAATTGGGTTTAACATAAATTTGTTTGTTCTACTTCTTTCCCCAATAGTGTGAAGAGAACAGAACCAAACTGTTTATTTTGAAACAAGAAAGTATTTTTGTTCGTTTTTTACTTCGCTTTATCAGGATAAGCCCAACAGAAAGAACAGTTGTTTATTGAAACAGGAAACAAAAAGTCTGTTTTTTTTAAAATTCTCTCCAACATAGAAAGACAACAGAACCAAACATTTATTTTATGGGGAAACAAGTAAGAAAGTTTGTTCTTTGGTGCTTCCCCACCCCTTCAGGGATAAGAACAAAGAAAAACAAAACCAGTTGATTATGTGAAACAAGAAGGAAAGGGGTGTGTTTGTGCTACTTCGCTTCATCGGGAAATTAAGACAACAAAAACAAAGAGTAGATTATGGAAAAAAGGAAAAGTAGGTTTGTTCCTTCTACTTCGCTTCATCCTGATAAGAAAAAAAAAGGCCAACGTATTTTGATGTAAAAAAAGAAAGGAAAAGGGTTTGTTCTTTGTTGCTTCGCCCCATAATGTTTAAGACAACAGAAACAAACGTAATTTGTGTGAAATAATGGTAACATATTTGTTTTGTTCTAATTCGCTCCAACAGAGGAAGAGAACAGAACCAAACAGCAGTTTTGTGAAAACAGTAAAGTATGTTTGTTCGTTTACTTCTTCCATCAGTTTTAAGACAACAGAAACAAAGGTATTTTTTTGTGTGAAACAGGTAAGGTAAGTTGTTCATTGTGCTTTGCACCAGCAGGATAAGACAAGGGGAAACAAACGTAGTTTTATGTGAAACAAGTAAGGTAAGTTTGTTCATTATGCTTCGCTCCATCAGGATAAGACAACAGAAACAACAGTAATTTGTGTGAAATAGGTAACATAAATTGTTTGTTCTACTTCGCTCCAATAGAGTAAGAGAACAGAACCAAACATAGTTTATGTGAAACAATAAAGTACGTTTGTTCGTTCTACTTCGCTTCATCAGATAAAGACAACAGAAACCAAAGTAGTTTATGTGAAAGAAGTAAGGTAAGTTTGTTCATTGTGCCTCGCTCCATCAGGATAAGACAACAGAAACCAACAGTAGTTTATGTGAAACAGGAAAGGTAAGTTTGTTCATTGTGCTTCGCTCCATCAGGATAAGACAACAGAAACAAACAGTAGTTTATGTGAAACAAGTAAGGTAAGTTTGTTCATTGTCCTTCGCTCCATCAGGATAAGACAACAGAAACAAACAGTAAATTGTGTGAAAATAGGTAACATAAAATTGTTTGTTCTACTTCGCTCCAATAGAGTAAGAGAACAGAACCAAACATAGTTTATGTGAAACAAGTAAAATAAGATTGTTCGTTCTACTCGCTTCTCAGATTAAGACAACAGAAACAAAAGTAGTTTATGTGAAACAGGTAACGGTAAGTTTCTTCATTGTTGCTTCGCTCCTCAGGATAAGACAACAGAAACAAACAGTAATTTGTGTAAAATTTTGGGGGTAATAAATTTGTTTGTTCTAATTCGCCCAACAGAGTAAGAAAATCGAACCAAAAGTAGTTATGTGAAAACAAGTAAAGTTTTTGTTTGTTCGTTCTACTTCGCTCATCAGGATAAGACAACAGAAACAACAGTAGTTTATGTGAAACAAGTAAGGTTAAGTTTGTTCATTGTGCTTCGCTCCACCTGGATAGAAAACAGAAACAAACAGTAATTGGTGTGAAATAGGTAACATAAATTTGTTTGTTCTACTTCGCTCCAATAGTGTAAGAGAACAGAACCAAACATAGTTTATGTGAAACAAGTAAAGTCAGTTTGTTCGTTCTACTTAGCTTCATCAGATTAAGACAACAGAAACAAAAGTAGGTTATGTGAAAGAAGTAAGGTAAGTTTGTTCATTGTGCTTCACTACATCAGTATAAGACAACAGAGACAAACAGTAATTTGTGTGAAATAGGTAACATAAGGTTGTTTGTTCTACTTCGTTCCAACAGAGTAAGACAACAGAACCAAACAGTAGTTTATGTGAAACAAGTAAAGTATGTTTGTTCGTTCTACTTCGCTTCATCAGGGTAAGACAACAGAAAGAAACAGTAGTTTATGTGAAACAAGTAACATAAGTTTGTTTGTTCTACTTCTCTCCAACATCGTAAGACAACAGAACCAAACAGTAGTTTATGTGAAACAAGTAAGGTAAGTTTGTTCATTGTGCTTCGCTTCATCAGGATAAGACAACAGAAACAAACAGTTGATTATGTGAAACAAGTAAGGTAAGTGAGTTTGTGCTACTTCGCTTCATCATCATAAGACAACAGAAACAAAGAGTAGTTTATGTGAAACAAGTAAGGTAGGTTTGTTCGTTCTACTTCGCTTCATCCTGATAAGAAAACAAAAGCAAACCGTAGTTTATGTGAAACAAGTAAGGTAAGTTTGTTCATTGTGCTTCGCTCCATCAGGATAAGACAACAGAAACAAACAGTAATTTGTGTGAAATAGGTAACATAAATTTGTTTGTTCTACTTCGCTCCAATAGAGTAAGAGAACAGAACCAAACATAGTTTATGTGAAACAAGTAAAATAAGTTTGTTCGTTCTACTTCGCTTCCTCAGATTAAGACAACAGAAACAAAAGTAGTTTATGTGAAAAAGTAAGGTAAGTTTCTTCATTGTGCTTCGCTCCTTCAGGATAAGACAACAGAAACAAACAGTAATTTGTGTGAAATCGGTAACATAAATTTGTTTGTTCTAATTCGCCCCAACAGAGTAAGAAAATCGAACCAAAAGTAGTTTATGTGAAACAAGTAAAGTATGTTTGTTCGTTCTACTTCGCTTCATCAGGATAAGACAACAGAAACAAACAGTAGTTTATGTGAAACAAGTAAGGTAAGTTTGTTCATTGTGCTTCGCTCCACCAGGATAAGAAAACAGAAACAAACAGTACATTTGTGTGAAATTAGGTAACATAAATTTGTTTGTTCTACTTCGCTCCAATAGTGTAAGAGAACAGAACCAAACATAGTTTATGTGAAAAAGTAAAGTCAGTTTGTTCGTTCTACTTAGCTTCATCAGATTAAGACAACAGAAACAAAAGTAGGTTATGTGAAAGAAGTAAGGTAAGTTTGTTCATTGTGCTTCACTACATCAGTATAAGAACAAACAGAGACAAACAGTAA
>CM070790.1:76483-87918 GCA_036346955.1 Dipus sagitta | reverse complement strand
TATAAAAAAAAAAAAAAAAAAAAAAAAAAAAAAAAAAAAAAAAAAAAAAAAAAAAAAAAAAAAAAAAAAAAAAAAAAAAAAAAAAAAAAAAAAAAAAAAAAAAAAAAAAAAAAAAAAAAAAAAAAAAAAAAAAAAAAAAAAAAAAAAAAAAAAAAAAAAAAAAAAAAAAAAAAAAAAAAAAAAAAAAAAAAAAAAAAAAAAAAAAAAAAAAAAAAAAAAAAAAAAAAAAAAAAAAAAAAAAAAAAAAAAAAAAAAAAAAAAAAAAAAAAAAAAAAAAAAAAAAAAAAAAAAAAAAAAAAAAAAAAAAAAAAAAAAAAAAAAAAAAAAAAAAAAAAAAAAAAAAAAAAAAAAAAAAAAAAAAAAAAAAAAAAAAAAAAAAAAAAAAAAAAAAAAAAAAAAAAAAAAAAAAAAAAAAAAAAAAAAAAAAAAAAAAAAAAAAAAAAAAAAAAAAAAAAAAAAAAAAAAAAAAAAAGACAAGAGAAACAAAACAGTAATTCGTGTGAAATTAGGTAACATAAGTTTGTTGTTCTAATTAGCTCCCAACAGAGTAAAGAGAACAGAACCAAGAGTAGTTTATGTCAAACACGTAAAGTTAGTTTGTTCGTTCTACTTCGCTTCATCAGGATAAGACAACAGAAACAAACAGTATTTATGTGAAACAAGTAAGGAAGTTTGTTCATTGTGCTTCGATTTCCGATCGAGATAAACAACAGAACGAAACAGTAATTATGTGTGAATTAAGTAACATAAGTTTTGTTTACTCTACTTCATTCCAACTGAGTAAGACAAGAAGAACCACACAGTAGTTATTTATGAAACAAGTAAAGTAAGTTTGTCTTCTACTTTCGCTTAGTCAGGATAAGACAACAGAAAAAAAGTTGATTATGTGAAAGAAGTAGGTAAAGTTGTTCATTTCTTCGCTCATCAGGTAAGACAACAGAAAAAACAGTAGATATGGTGAAACAAGTAAGGTAAGTTTGTTTCATTCATTCGCTCCATCAGGATAAGACACAGAAACAAACAGTAATTTTGTGTGAAATAAGTACGAATAGTTTGTTTCTTCTAGTTCGTTCCAACAAGTAAGACAACAATACAAACAGTAGTTTTAGTGAAACAAGTAAGGTAAGTTTGTTTTATTGTGCTTCACTCCTTCAGGATAAACAACATAACCAAACTGTAGTTACGTGAAACAAGTAAAATAAGTTGTTCGTTCACTTTGCTTCTCAATGGATAAGACAACAAAACAAACAGTTGATTATGTGAAACAAGTAAGGTAGTGTTTTTGTGCTACTTCGCTCATCAGGTTAAGAACAACAGAAACAAACAGTAGTTTAGTGAAACAAGAAGGTAATTTTGTTCGTTCTAACTTCGATTCATCAGGATAAGACAACAGAAACAAAGAGTAGTTTATGTGGAAACAAGTAAGGTAAGTTTGTTCAATGTGCATAGATCATAAGTAAGACAACAGAAACAAACAAATAATTTGTGTGAAATATAAACATAAATTGTTTGTTCTACTTCGCTCCAACAAGTAAGAGAACAGACAAACAGTAGTTTTTGTAACAAGTAAAGTACTTTGTTCGTTCTACTTAGGTCATCAAAGAGGACAACAGAACAAACAGTATTTTATTTGAAAGAAGTAAGGTAAGTTTTTCATTTAGCTTCGCTCAATCAGGATAAGACCAAAAGAAACAAACCCTTTGTTTATGTGAAACAAGTACCATAAGTTTTTTTGTTCGACTTCTTTTCTCAACATAGTAGGAAAACAGAACCAAAGAAAGTTCATGGGAAACAAGTAAAATAAGTTTGTTTGTTCTACTTCTCTCATCAGGATAAACAACAGAACAAACGGGCATAATTTGTGTTGAAATTAGGCACATAATTGTTTTGTCTAAACTTCGCTCCAATAGAGTAAGAGACAAGTAAGGAAAGTGAGTTTGTGTTACTTCGCTTCATCATCATAAGACAACAGAAACAAAGAGTAGTTTATGTGAAACAAGTAAGGTAGGTTTGTTTGTTCTACTTCGCTTCATGCTGATAAGAAAACAAAAGCAAACCGTAGTTTATGTGAAACAAGTAAGGTAAGTTTTTTCATTGTGCTTCGCTCCATCAGGATAAGACAACAGAAACAAACAGTAATTTGTGTGAAATAGGTAACATAAGTTTTTGTTCTAATTCGCTCCAACAGAGTAAGAGAACAGAACCAAACAGTAGTTTATGTGATACAAGTAAAGTATGTTTGTTCGTTCTACTTCGCTTCATCAGGATAAGACAACAGAAACAAACAGTAGTTTATGTGAAACAGGTAAGGTAAGTTTGTTCATTGTGCTTCGCTCCATCAGGATAAGACAAGAGAAACAAACAGTAGTTTATGTGAAACAAGTAAGGTAAGTTTGTTCATTGTGCTTCGCTCCATCAGGATAGGACAACAGAAACAAACAGAAATTTGTGTGAAATAGGTAACATAAATTTGTTTGTTCTACTTCGCTCCAACAGAGTAAGAAAACAGAACCAAACAGTAGTTTATGTGAAACACGTAAAGTAAGTTTGTTCGCTCTACTTAGGTTCTTCAAGACAAAACAACAGAAACAAACAGTAGTTTATTTGAAAGAAGTAAGGTAAGTTTGTTCATTGTGCTTCGCTCAATCAGGATAAGACAACAGAAACAAACCTAGTTTATGCGAAACAAGTACCCTAAGTTTTTTTGTTCTACTTCTCTCCAAAAATAGTAGGGAAAAAAGAACCAAATAGTTTATGGGAAACAAGTAAAATAAGTTTTGTTCGTTCTACTTTTACTTCATCAGGATAAGACAACACAAACAAACAGTAGTTTATGTGAAACAAGTAAGGTAAGTTTGTTCATTGTGCTTTGCTCCATCAGGATAAGACAAGAGAAACAAACAGTAATTCGTGTGAAATAGGTAACAAAGTTTGTTTGTTCTAATTAGCTCCAAAAGAGTAAGAGAACAGAACCAAAGAGTAGTTTATGTCAAACACGTAAAGTTAGTTTGTTCGTTCTACTTCGCTTCATCAGGATAAGACAACAGAAACAAACAGTAGTTTATGTGAAACAAGTAAGGTAAGTTTGTTCACTGTGCTTCGATCCTTCGAGATAAAACAACAGAAACAAACAGTAATTTGTGTGAATTAAGTAACATAAGTTTGTTTACTCTACTTCATTCCAACTGAGTAAGACAATAGAACCACACAGTAGTTTTTGTGAAACAAGTAAAGTAAGTTTGTTCGTTCTACTTCGCTTTATCAGGATAAGACAACAGAAACAGTTGATTATGTGAAAGAAGAAAGGTAAGTTTGTTCATTGTGCTTCGCTCCACCAGGATAGCACAACAGAAACAAACAGTAATTTGTGTGAAATAAGTAACATAAGTTTGTTTCTTCTAGTTCGTTCCAACAGAGTAAGACAACAAAACCAAACAGTAGTTTATGTGAAACAAGTAAGGTAAGTTTGTTTATTGTGCTTCACTCCATCAGGATAAGACAACATAACCAAACTGGAGTTTACGTGAAACAAGTAAAATAAGATTGTTCGTTCTACTTCGCTTCATCAGGATAAGACAACAGAAACAAACAGTTGATTATGTGAAACAAGTAAGGTAAGTGTTTTTGTGCTACTTCGCTCCATCAGGGTAAGACAACAGAAACAAACAGTAGTTTATGTGAAACAAGGAAGGTAATTTTGTTCGTTCTACTTCGATTCATCAGGATAAGACAACAGAAACAAAGAGTAGTTTATGGGAAACAAGAAAGGTAAGTTTGTTCATTGTGCTTAGATCCATAAGGATAAGACAACAGAAACAAACAAAAATTTGTGTGAAATAGGTAACATAAATTTGTTTGTTCTACTTCGCTCCAACAGAGTAAGAGAACAGAACCAAACAGTAGTTTATGTGAAACAAGTAAAGTAGTTTGTTCGTTCTACTTAGGTTCATCAAGAGAAGGACAACAGAAACAAACAGTAGTTTATTTGAAAGAAGTAAGGTAAGTTTGTTCATTGTGCTTCGCTCAATCAGGATAAGACAACAGAAACAAACCTTAGTTTATGTGAAACAAGTACCATAAGTTTTTTTGTTCTACTTCTCTCCAACATAGTAGGAAAACAGAACCAAAGATAGTTTATGGGAAACAAGTAAAATAAGTTTGTTCGTTCTACTTCTCTTCATCAGGATAAGACAACAGAAACAAACAGTAGTTTATGTGAAACAAGTAAGGTAAGTTTGTTCATTGTGCTTTGATCCATCAGGATAAGACAAGAGAAACAAACAGTAATTCGTGTGAAATAGGTAACATAAGTTTGTTTCTTCTAATTCGCTCCAACAGAGTAAGAGAACAGAACCAAAGAGTAGTTTATGTGAAACAAGTAAAGTAAGTTTGTTCGTTCTACTTCAATTCATCAGGATGAGACAACAGAAACAAACAGTAGTTTATGTGAAACAAGTAAGGTAAGTTTGTTCATTGTGCTTCGTATCCATCGAGATAAAACAACAGAAACAAAACAGTAATTTGTGTGAAACAGGTAACATAAGTTTGTTTCACTTCTTACTTTTCCAATCTGATAAGAACAATAGAACCACACAATAGTTTATGTGAAATAGTAAAAGTAAGTTTGTTCGTTCCAATTCGCTTTATCAGGATAAGACAACAGAAACAGTTGATTATGTGGAAGAAGAAAATAAGTTTGTTCATTGTGCTTCGCTCCACCAGGATAGCACAACAGAAACAAACAGCAATTTGTGTGAAAATAAGTAACTAAGTTTGTTTCTTCTAATTCGTTCAACAGAGTAAGACAACAAACCAAACAGGATTTATGTGAACAAGTAAAGAAAGTTTGTTCTTTCTACTTCGCTTCATCAGGATAAGACAACAGAAACTGACAGCAGTTTATGTGAAACAAGTAAGGTAAGTTTGTTCATTGTGCTTCACTCCATCAGGATAAGACAACAGAACCAAACTGTAGTTTACGTGAAAACAGTAAAGTAAGTTTGTTCGTTCTATTTTTCGCTCATTCAGGATAAGACAACAGAAAAAAACATTGATTATGTGAAACAGGTAAGGTAAGTGTGTTTGTACTACTTCGCTCCATCAGGATAAGACAAGAGAAACAAACAGTAGTTTATGTGAAACAAGTAAGGTAATTTTGTTCATTGTGCTTTGCTCTATCAGGATAAGACAAGAGAAACAAACAGTAATTCGTATGAAATAGGTAACATAAGTTTGTTTGTTCTAATTCGCTCCAATAGAGTAAGAGAACAGAACCAAACAGTAGTTTATGTGAAAGAAGTAAAGTAAGTTTGTTCGTTCTACTTCGCTTCATAAGGATAAGACAACAGAAACAAACAGTAGTTTATGTGAAACAAGTAAGGTAAGTTTGTTTATTGTGCTTCACTCCATCAGGATAAGACACAGAACCGAACGTAGTTTACATGAAACAAGTAAAATAAGTTTGTTCGCTCTACTTCGCTTCATCAGTATAAGACAACAGAAACAAACAGTTGATTATCTGAAACAAGTAAGGTAAGTGTGTTTGTGCTACTTCGCTCCACCAGGATAAGACTACAGAAACAAACAGTATTTATGTGAAACAAGTAAGGGAAGTTTGTTCGATCTACTTCGCTTCATCCTGATAAGACAACAGAAACCAAACAGTAGTTTATGTGAAACAAGTAAGGTAAGTTTGTTCATTGTGCTTCGCTCCATCAGAATAAGACAAGAGAAACAAAACGTATTTGTGTAAAATAAGTACATAACTTGTTGTACTTCGTTCCAACAGAGTAAGACAACAGAACCAAACACTAGTTTATGTGAAACAGTAAAGTCCAGTTTGTTCATTCTACTTCGCTTCATCACATAAGACAACAGAAACAAACACATTTAACTGTGAACAAGTAAGGTAAGTTTGTACGTTCTACTTCGCAAACAGGATAATGACAAGAGAAACAAACATTAGGTTATGTGAAACAAGTAAAGTATGTTTCTTCGTTCTACTTCGCTTCATCAGGTAAGACAGCAGAAACAAACAGTAGTATATGTGAAACAACTAAAGTAAGTTTGTTCGTTCTACTTCGCTTCATCAGGATAAGACAACAGAAACAAACAGTAGTTTATGTGAAACAAGTAAGGTAAGTTTGTTCGTTGTGCTTCGCTCCATCAGGATAAGACAACAGAAACAAACAGAAATTTGTGTAATAGGTAACATAAGTTTGTTTGCTCTACTTCGCTAAAACAGAGTAAGAGAACAGAACCAAACAGTAGTTTATGTGAAACCAGTAAAGAAAGTGTTCGTTCTACTTCGCTTCATCAGAATAAGACAACAGAAACAAAGTAGTTTATGTGAAAGAAGTAAGGAAAGTTTGTACATTGTGCTTTGCTCCATCCGGATAAGACAACAGAAACAAAGAGTTGTTTATGTGAAACAAGTAACATAAGTTTTTTTGTTCTAATTCTCTCCAACATAGTAGGAAAACAGAACCAAAGATAGTTTATAGGAAACAGTTAAAGAAATAATGTTCGTTATTCCTTCTCTTCCTCAGGATAAGACAACAGAAACAAGCAGAAATTTATGTGAAATAAGTAACATAAGTTTGTTTCTTCTAATTCGTTCCAACTGAGTAAGACAATAGAACCAAAGAGTAGTTTATGTGAAACAAGTAAAGTAAGTTTGTTCGTTCTACTTCGCTTCACAAGAATAAGACAACAGAAACAAACAGTAGTTTATGTGAAACAAGTAAGGTAAGTTTGTTCATCGTGTTTCGCTCCATCAGGATAAGACAACAGAAACAAACAGTAATTTGTGTGAAATAAGTAACATTAATTTGTTTCTTCTACTTCGTTCCAACAGAGTAAGACAACAGAACCAAACAGCAGTTTATGTGAAACAAGTAAAGTAAGTTTGTTCATTGCGCTTCGCTCCGTCAGGATAAGACAACAGAAACAAAGAGTAGTTTATGTGAAAGAAGTAAACCAAGTTTGTTCATTCTACTTCGCTTCATCAGGATAAGACAACAGAAACAAACCGTTGATTATGTGAAACAAGTCAGGTAAGTTGTGTTCGTTCTACTCGCTTCATCAGGTATAAGACAACAGAAACAAACAGTAGTTTATGTGAAACAAGTGAGGTACGTTTGTTCATCGTTTTTCGATCCATCAGGATACGACAACAGAAACAAACATTAGTTTATGTGAAACAAGTACCATAAGTTTTTTTGTTCTACTTCTCTCCAACATAGTAGGAAAACAGAACCAAAGATAGTTTATGTGAAACAAGTAAAATAAGTTTGTTTGTTTTCACTTCTCTTCATCTGGATAAGAAAACAAAAGAAACTGTAGTTTATGTGAAACAAGTAAGGTAAGTTTGTTCATTGTGCTTCGCTCCATCAGGATAAGACAAGAGAAACAACAGTAATTTGTGTGAAATAAGTACATAAATTTGTTGTACTCTCGTTCCAACAGAGTAAGGACAACAGAACCAAACAGTACTTTATGTGAAACATGTAAAGTAAGTTTGTTCGTTCTACTTCGCTTCATCAGGATAAGACAACAGAAACAAACAGTAGTTTATGGGAACAAGTAAGGTAAGTTTGTTCATTGTGCTTCGCTCCATCAGGATAAGACAACAGAAACAAACAGTAGTTTTTGTGAAACAAGTAAGGTAAGTGTGTTCATTGTCTTCGCTCCAACAGGAGAGAACAACAGAAACAAAGAGTAATTTGTGTGAAATAGGTAACATAATTTTGTTTGTTCTACTTCGCTCCAGAGGTAAGAAAACAGAACCAAACAGTAGTTTACTGAAACAAGTAAAGTACGTTTGTTCGTTCTACTTCGCTTCATCAGGATAAGACAAGAGAAGCAAACAGTAATATGTGTGAAATAAGTAACATAAGTTTGTTTAATCTCCTTCGCTCCAGCAGAGTAAGACAACAGAACCAAACAGTAGTTTATGTGAAAATAGTAAGGTAAGTTTGTTCGTCCTAATTTGCTTCATTATTATAAGACAACATAAACAAAAGTGATTTGTGAAACAAGTAGGTATGTTGTTTGTGCTACTTCCGTTCATCAGGATAAGAAACAGAAACAGACAGTAGTTTATGTGAAAAAATAAGGTAAGTATGTTCGTTCTATTCGCTTTATCCTGTTAGGGACAACGAAACAAACACAAATTTGTTGTGAAGTAGGTAACATAAGTTTGTTGCTTCTACTTCGCTCCAACAGAGTAAAAGAACAGAACCAAAACATTATTTATGTGAATAGGTAAAGTAAGTTTGTTTGTTCTACTTCGCATTCATCAGGATAAGACAATAGAAGTAAACAGTATTGTGTGAAATAAGTAAACATAAGTTTGTTTAATCTCCTTCGCTCCAGCAGAGTAAGACAACAGAACCAAACATTAGTTTAAGTGAAAATAGTAAGGTAAGTTTTTCGTCCTACTTTGCTTCATCATTATAAAGACAACATAAACAAACAGTTTTATATGTGAAACAAGTAAGTAGTGTGTTTGTGCTACTTCCGTTCATCAGATAAGACATCCGAAACAAAACAGTATTTTATGCGAAACAAGTAAGGTAAGTTTGTTCATTGTGCTTCGCTCCATCAGGATAACACAACAGAAACAAAGAGCAGTTTTTTGTGAAACAAGTAAACCAAGTTTGTTCGTTCTTCTTCGCTTCATCAGGATAAGACAACAGAACAAACAGTTGATTTATGTGAACAAGGAAGGTATGTGTTCGTTCTACTTCGCTTCATCAGGGTAAGACAACAAAAACAACAGTAGTTTAGTGAAAGAAGTAAGGTAAGTTGTTATTGTGCTTCGCTTCCATCAGGATAAGACAACAAAAAGAAACAAAGAGTAGTTTATGTGAAACAAGTAAACCAAGTTTGTTCGTTCTTCTTCGCTCAAAACAGGATAAGACCACAGAAACAAACAGTAATTTTTTGGGGAAGCAAAGGGACCTAAGTTGTTTGTTCTGATTCGCTCCAACGAGTAAGAGCAACAGAACCAAACAGTATTTTTTGTGAAACAATAAAGTAAATTTGTTTGTTCTACCTCGCTTCATAGGTTAAGTCAACAGAAACAAACAGTAGTTTATGTGAAACAAAAAGGTAGTTTGTTCATTGTGCTTCGTCCCATCAGGATAAAACAGCAAGAAACTAACAGTAAATTTGGTGTTAAATAAGTAACATAAGTTTTTTTCCTTTTACTTCGTTCCAACTGAGTAAGACAACAGAACACACAGTATTTTTTGTGAAGCAAGTAAAGTAATTTTCGTTATACTTCCTTCATCAGAAAAAGACAACCCGAAACTAACAGTAGTTTTGGGG
This sequence comes from Dipus sagitta, assembly GCA_036346955.1. Lineage (NCBI taxonomy): Eukaryota > Metazoa > Chordata > Mammalia > Rodentia > Dipodidae > Dipus > Dipus sagitta. Next base: position 78,585 of record CM070790.1, on the reverse strand, counting down.
AAACAAGTAAAAGGAATTTTGTTTATTGTGCTTCGCTCATCAGTATAAGAAAACAGAACCAAACAGTGTTTAGTGAAACAAGTAAAAATTTTGTTCGTTCTACTTCGCTTCATCAGATAAAACAACAAAGAAAGACTGAATATGTGAAACAAGTAAGGTAAGTGTGTTTGTGCTACTTCGCTTCCATCAGTAAGACAACAAAAACAAACAGTCTTTATGTGAAACAAGTAAGGTAAATTTTTTTTCCATCTACTTCGGTTCACCTGATAACACACAAGAAGAAACAGTAGTTTTTGTGAAACAATAAGGTAAGGGTTTTTTTTATTGTGTTTCGCTCCATCAGAAAAAGTCAAGGGAAAAAAACCCGTAAATGTGTGAAATAAATAACATACTTTTTTTGTACTTCGTTCCAACACAGTAAAAAAACAAAAAAAAGAACCAAACAGTAGTTTATGTGAAACAAGTAAAGTAAGTTTGTTCGTTCTACTTCGCTTCATCAGAATAAACAACAGAAAACAAAAGTAGTTCATGTGAAAGAAGTAAGGAAAGTTTGTTCATTGTGCTTTGCTCCAACAGGGTAAAACAACAGAAACAAAGATTTGTTTAGTGAAACAGTAACAAATGCTTTTTTTGTTCTAATTCTCTCCAACTTCGTAAGACAAAAGAACAAAGGGTAGTTAATGTGAAACAATAAAATAAGTTTTTCGTTCTACTTCTCTCATCAGAAAGACAACAGAAAGAAACAGATTTATGTGAAACAAGTGAGGTAAGTTTTTTTCATTGTTGGGTTCGCTCCAACAGGATAACACAACAGAAATAAACAGTAATTTGTGGAAATCAGTAACAAAAAGTTTGTTTCTTCTAATATCGTTCCCAACAGAGTAAGAAAATAGACCAACAGTAGTTTATGTGAAACAAGTAAGTAAATTGTTTTCGTTCTACTTTGTTTCATAAGGAAAGACAACAGCAACAAACAGTATTTATGTGAAACAAGTAAGGAAAGTTTGTTCATCGTTTTTTCGCTCCATCAGGATTGACAACAGAAACAACATTAGTTTTTGTAAACAAGTACCCTAATTTTTTTGTATTCTTCTCTCCAACATGTAGGAAAACAGAACCAAGATAGGTTTTTTTTTAAAATTTAAACAAATACAATAAGATTGTTTGGGTCCACTTCTCATCATCAGGAGAAGAAAACAGAAAGAAACTGTAGTTATGTGAAACAAGTAAGGTAAGTTTGTTCATTGGCTTCGTCCATCAGGATAAAAAGAGAAACAAACAGTAATTTGGGATGAAATAAGTAACATAAATTTGTTGTACCGTTTTCCAACAGGTAAGACAACAGAACCAAATAGTACTTTTGTGAAACAAGTAAAGTAAGTTTGTTCGTTCACTTCGCTTCATCAGGGTATGACAAAAGAAACAAACCCGTAGTTTATTGAAACAAGTAAGGTAAGGTTGTATGTTGTACTTTTTGCTTCACAGGAAAGACAAGAAACAAACAGTAATTTTTGTGAATAAGTAAATAATTTGTTTGTTAATTCCTCCAACCGTAAGACCACAGAAAACACAGTAAATTTATGTGGGAAAAAAGTAAGTAAGTTTGTCCCCTTACTTCGCGCATCAGGGTAAGAACAGAAACAAACATAGTTTATTTTGAAACAAATAAGGTAAGTGTGTTCATTGTCTTCGCTCATCAGTAAGACAAGTGAAAAAAAGTAATTTGTTTAAAAAAGGTATCAAAATTTCGTTTTTTCTACCTGCTCCATAAGAGTAAGAGACAGACCAAACTGTAGTTTAGTGAACAAGTAAATAACTTGTTTGTTCTACTTCGCTTCTAGGATAAACAAGACTAGCAACAAATATATGTGTGAAAAAAAAAAAAACAAAAGTTTGTTTTTTCTCCCTTTGCTCCACAAGTAAGACAACAGAACCAAAAAGTAGTTTATGTGAAAATAGTAAGGGAAATTTTTTCGTTCTACTTCGCTTCATCCCGATAAGGCAAAAGAAACAAACATTTGTTTAAAAACAAGTAGGAAGTTTGTTCATTGTGCTTGGGTCCCCAGGTTAAGACACGAAACAAACAGTAATTTGTGTGAAAT
>CM070790.1:61294-76383 GCA_036346955.1 Dipus sagitta | reverse complement strand
TTCATTGTACTTCGCTCCATCAGGATAAGACAACAGAAACAAACAGTAGTATATGTGAAACAAGTAACGTAAATTTGTTTGTTTTACTTCGTTCATTAGGATAAGGGGACAACAGAAACAGACAGTAGTTAATGTGAAAACAAGTAATGTAAGTTTTTTCATTCTACTTAGCATCATCAGCGGCAAGGGACAACAGAAACAAACAGTAGTTTATGTGAATCAAGTAAGGTTTGTTTGTTCTTTCGTACTTCGCTTCACCAGGATAAGACAACAGAAACAAACAGTAGTTTATGTGAAACAAGGAAGGTAGTTGTCGTAACATGCCCCCTGTTCACTGTTTCTTCGCTCCAATCTGGATAAGACAACAGAAATAAAGAGTAGTTTGTGTGAAATAAGTAACATAAGTTTGTTCATTATACTTTCGCTTCATCAGCATAATACAACAGAAACAAACAGTAGTTATATTGTGAAAAAAAGTAAGTAAAGTGTGTTCATTGTTGCTTAGCTGCATCAGGTTAAGGATACAGAAACAAACAGTAGTTTATTGAATTCAACCATAAGGTATGTTTTGTCCATTGTACTTCGCTCCTTCTGGATATGACAACAGTAACGAAAAGTAGTTTTATGTGAAACAAGTAAGGTAAGTTTGTTCATTCTTCTTCGCTCATTCAGCATAGACAACAGAAACAAACAGCTAGTTTATATGAAAACAAGTAAGATAAGTTTGTTCATTGTACTTCGCTTCCAGCAGGATGATACAACAGAACCCATCAGTGTTTTTGTGAAAACAAGTAAAGTACTTTTGTTCGTTCTACTTCGCTTCATCAGGATTAGACACAGAAACAAACAGTAGTATATGTGAACAAGTAAGGTCAGTTCATTCGTTCTACTTCGCTCCATGTCGATAAGACAAAGAAAACAAACAGTAGTTAGGTGAAAACCAGTTTTTAAAAGGTAAGTTTGTTCGTTCTACTTCGATTCATCAGGATAAAAAACAGAAAGAAACTGTAGTTCATGTGACAAGTAAGGTAAGTATGTTTCTTCGGACTTCGCTTCATCAGGTTAAGGTCAACTGAAAACAAACAGTAGTTTATGTGAAAACTGTAAAGGTAAGTTTGTTCGTTCCTACTTCCGATCTTCAGGATAAAAACAACAGAAAGAAACAGTATCGTTTCATGTGAACTAAGTAAGGTAAGTTTGTTTCTTCGACTTCGCTCATAGGATAAGACAACAGAAACAAACTGTCGTTTATGTGAAACCAGTAGGTAGTTTGTTCGTTCTACTTCGATTCATCAGAATAAAAAACAGCAAGATACAGTAGTTTATGTGAAAAAGTAAGGTAAGGTTTGTTCTCTGTGCTGAGTCCTTTAGGATAGACAACAGAAACAAACCGTAATTGTATGAATATGTAACATAGTTGTTGGTTTTACTTCACTTCATCAGGTTAAGGGAAACAGAAACAACAGTAGTTTATGTGAATCAAAGCAATGGTTCGTTTGTTCGTCCTATCCTACTTCGTTTCACCAGATAAGGACACAGAAACAAACAGTGATCAGTTATGTGAAACAACTGAGGTAACCTTTGTTCATTGTACTTTGCTCCATCTGGATAAGACAACAGAAGCAAACTGTACTTTATGTGAAAAAAGTAAAGTCGTTTGTTCTCTCTACTTCGCTTCATCAGGATAAGACAACAGAAACAAACGTAGTTTATGTGAAACAACTAAAGTAAGTTTGTTCGTTCTACTTCGCTTCATCAGGATAAGACAACCAGAAACAAACAGTAGTTTATGTGAAACAAGTAAGGTAAGTTTGTTCATTCGACTTGCTCCATCAGGATAAGACAACAGAAACAAACAGTAGTTTATGTGAAACAGTAGGTAAGTTTTTTCGTTTGACTTCGCTTCATCAGGATAAGCAACAGAAACAAACAGTAGTTTATGTGAAACAAGTAAGGTAAGTTTTTCGTTTACTTGCTCATCAGGATAAGACAACAGAAACAAACAGTAGTTTATGTGAAACAAGTAAGGTAAGTTTGTTCGTTCTACTTCGTTCATTCATCAGATAAGACAACAGAAACAAACAGTAGTTTATGTGAAACAGTAAGGTAGTTTGTTGTTGTATTTGCTCATCAGGATAAGACAACAGAAACAAACGTAGTTTATTTGAAACAACTAAGGTAATTTGTTCATTTCTACTTCGCTTCATCAGGTAAGACAACAGAAAAACAAACGTAGTTTATGTGAAACAAGTAAGTAAGTTTGTTCATTGTGCTTACTCATCAGGATTAGACAACAGAAACAAACAGTAGTTTATGTGAAACTAGAAGTAAGTTTGTTCTTGCTACTTACGTTCCATCAGGAAAGACAACAAGAACCCAAACAGTAGTTTATGTGAAACAGTAGGTAAGTTTTTCGTTCTACTTCGCTTCACAGGTAACAAACAGAAAAAAACAGTAGTTTATGTGAAACAAGTAGGTAAGTTTGTTTTTTCGACTTCGCTTCATCAGGATAAGACAACAGAAACAAGCAGTAGTTTATGTGAAACCAGTAAGGTAAGTTTGTTCGTTCTACTTCGATTCATCAGGATAAAACAACAGAAAGAAACAGTAGTTTATGTGAAACAAGTAAGGTAAGTTTGTTCACTGTGCTTAGCTCCATTAGGATAAGACAACAGAAACAAACCGTAATTTGTATGAAATAAGTGACATAAGTTTGTTGGGTTTACTTCGCTTCATCAGGATAAGAGAACAGAAACAAACAGTGGTTTTTGTGAAACAAGTAAATTACATTTGTTCGTGCTACTTCGCTTCATCAGGATAAGACAACAGAAACAAACAGTAGTTCATGTGAAACAAGTAAAGTAAGTTTGTTCATTGTGCTTAGCTCCATCAGGATAAGACAACAGAAACAAACAGTAGTTTATGTGAAACAAGTAACGTATGTTTGTTCATTGTATTCGCTCCATCAGGATAAGACAACAGAAACAAACAGTAGTTTATGTGAAACAAGTAAAGTAAGTTTGTTCGTTCTAGTTCGCTGCATCAGGATAAGACAACAGAAGCAAACAGTAGTTCATGTGAAATAGTAGAATCAGTTTGTTCAATCTACTTGGCTTCATCAGGCTGAGACAACAGAAACAAACAGTGGTTTATGTGAAACAAGTAAGATAAGTTTGTTCATTGTACTTCGCTCCATCAGGATGATACAACAGAACCAAACAGTAGTTTATGTGAAACAAGTAAAGTAAATTTGTTCGTTCCACTTCACTTCATCAGGATAAGACAAGAGAAACAAACTGTAGTATATGTGAAAGAAGGAAGGTAATTTCGTTCATTCTACTTCGCTCCATCTGGATAAGACAACAGAAAGAAACAGTAGTTAATGTGAAACAAGTAAGGTAAGTTTGTTTGTTCAACTTCGCTTCTTCACACTAAGACAACAGAAACAAACAATTGTTTATGTGAAACCAGTAAGGTAAGTTTTTTCGTTCTACTTTGATTCATCAGGATAAAGAAACAGAAAGAGACAGTAATTTATGTGAAACAAGTAAGGTAAGTTTGTTCATTGTGCTTACCTCCATTAGGATAAGACAACAGAAACAAACAGTAGTTTATGTGAAACAAGCAAGGTACGTTTGTTCATTCTACTTCGTTTCATCAAGATAAGACAACAGAAACAAAGAGTAGTTTATGTGAAACAACTAAAGTAAGTTTGTTCATTGTACTTTGCTCCATCAGGATAAGACAACAGAACAAACAGTACTTTATGTGAAACAAGTAAAGTAAGTTTGTTGTCTCTACTTCGTTTCATCAGGATAAGACAACAGAAACAAACAGTAGTTAATGTGAAACAATTAAGGTAAGTTTGTTCATTGTACTTCGCTCCATCAGGATAAGAAACAGAAACAAACAGTAGTTTATGTGAAACAAGTAAAGCAAGTTACTTCGTTCTACTTCGCAGCATCAGGATAAGACAACAGAAACAAACAGTAGTTAATGTGAAACTAGTAATATACGTTTGTTCATTCTACTTCCCTTCCATCAGGGTAAGGCAACAGAAACAAACAGTAGTTTATGTGAAACAAATAAGGTAAGTTTGTTCATTGTACTTCGCTTCATCAGATTAAGACAACGAAACAAACAGTAGTTAATGTGGAACAAGTAAGGTAAATTTGTTCATTCTACTTCGCTTCATTAGGATAAGACAACAGAAAGAAACAGTAGTTTATGTGAAACAAGTAAGGTAAGTTTGTTCATTGTACTTTGCTTCATCAGAATTAGACAACCGAAACAAACAGTAGTTAATGTGAAAGAAGGAAGGTAAATTTGTTCGTTCTATTTCGCTTCATCAGGAGAAGACAACAGAAACAAACAGTAGTTAATGTGAAACAAGTAAGGTAAATTTGTTCGTTCTACTTCGCTTCACCAGGATAAGACAACAGAAACAAACAGTAGTTTATGTGAAACAAGTGAAGGTAAGTTTGTTCCTTACTTCGCTTCATTCAGGATAAGGACAACAGAAAAACAAAATAGTTAATGTGAAACAAGAAAGGTAAGTGTTTTCTTTACTTCGCTTAATCAGGATAAGAGAAAAGAACAACAATAATTTGTAGTGAAATAAGTAACGTAAGTTTTTTTTTTACGTTACTTTACTACTTCGCTTCATCAGGATAAGACAACAGAAACAAACAGTAGTTTTTTGTGAAACAAGTAAGTGTATTTTTCTTACTTCCTCAGGAAAGACAACAAAAAACAACAGTAGTTTATGTGAAAAAGTAAGGTAAGTTTGTATCAATACTTCGCTCATCAGGATAAGACAACAACAAAAAAACAGTAATGTGAAAAAATAAAAAGTAAGTTTTCTTTACTTCGTCATCAGGATAAGACAAAAGCAAAATATTTTGTGAAACAGTAAGTAATTTGTTCATTTACTTCGCTTCATCAGATAAGACAACAAAAAAAACATGTGAAATAAAGTAAAATTTGTTGTTTACTCTTCTAAATAACACAAAACAAACATGTTGTGAAACAAGTAAATAAGTTCTGTCTTTGCTTCATCAGGATAAGACAACAGAAACAAACAGTAGTTTATGTGAAACAGGTAAAGTAAGTTTGTTCATTTTGCTTAGCTCACTCAGGATAAGACAACAGAAACACACAGTAGTTTATGTGAAACAAGTAAGGTAAGTTTGTTCAATGTACTTCCTCCATCAGGATAAGACAACAGAAAGAAACAGTAGTTTATGTGAAACAAGTAAAGTAAGTTTGTTCGTTCTACTTCGGTGCATCAGGATAAGACAACAGAAGCAAACAGTAGTTTATGTGAAACAAGTAACGTAAGGTTGTTCATTCTACTTCGCTTCATCAGGATAAGACAACAGAAACAAATAGTACTTTATGTGAAACAAGTAAAGTAAATTTGTTCGTTCTACTTCGCTTCATCAGGATAAGTAACACAAACAAACAGTAGTTTATGTGAAACCAGTAAATAGAGTTTGTTCATTGTGCTTAGATTCATCAGGATAAGACAACAGAAACAAACAGTAGTTTATGTGAAACAAGTAAAGTAAGTTTGTTCGTTCTACTTCGCTGCATCAGGATAAGACAACAGAAGCAAACAGTAGTTTATGTGAAACAAGTAAAGTAAGTTTGTTCATTGTCCTTTGCTCATCAGGATAAGACAGCAGAAAGAAACAGAAGTTTATGTGAAACAAGTAAAGTAAGTTAGTTCGTTCTACTTCGCTGTATCAGGATAAGACAAGAGAAACAAACAGTAGTTTATGTGAAACAAGTAAAGTAAATTTGTTCGTTCTACTTCGATTCATCAGGATACGTAACAGAAACAAACAGTAGTTTATGTGAAACCAGTAAATTGAGTTTCTTTATTGTGCTTAGCTCCATCAGAATAAGACAACAGGAACAAACAGTAGTTTATGTGAAACAAGTAGGGAAAGTTTGTTCATTCTACTTCGCTTCATCCGGGTAAGACAACAGAAACAAACAGTAGTTTATGTGAAACAAGTAAAGTAAGTTTGTTCCTTGTGCTTAGCTCCATCAGGATAAGACATCAGAAAGAAACAGTAGTTTATGTGAAACAAGTAATGTAAGTTTGTTCATTCTCCTTCGCTTCATCAGGGTAAGACAACAGAAACAAACAGTAGTTTATGTGAAACAAGTAAGGTAAGTTTGTTCGTTCTACTTCGCTCCACCAGGATAAGACAACAGAAACAAACAGTAATTTGTGTGAAATAAGTAACATATGTTTGTTTGTTCTACTTCGCTCTAACAGAGTATGAAACAAAACCAAACAGCAGTTTCTGTGAAAGAAGTAAAGTAAGTTTGTTCTTTCTGCTTCGCTTCATCAGGATAAGACAACAGAAAAAACAGTAGTTTATGTGAAACAAGTAAGGTAAGTTTGTTCATTGTACTTCGCTGGATCAGAATTAGACAACAGAAACAAACAGTAGCTAATGTGAAACAAGGAAGGTAAGTTAGTTCATTGTTCTTCACTCCATCAGGATAAGAGAACAGAAACAAACAGTAGTTTATGTGAAACAAGTAAGGTATGTTTGTTCGTTCTACCTCGCTTCACCAGGATAAGACAACAGAAACAAACAGTAGTTTATGTGATACAAGTAAAGTAAGTTTGTTCGTTCTACTTCGCTGCATCAGGATAAGACAACAGAAGCAAAGAGTAGTTTATGTGAAACAAGTAAAGTAAGTTTGTTCATTGTGCTTAGCTCCATCAGGATAAGACAGCAGAAAGAAACAGTAGTTTATGTGAAACAAGTAAAGTAAGTTAGTTCGTTCTACTTCGCTGTATCAGGATAAGACAAGAGAAACAAACAGTAGTTTATGTGAAAAAGTAAAGTTAAATTTGTTCATGTTCTACTTCGATTCATAGGATTCGTAACAGAAACAAACAGTTGTTTATGTGAAACAGTAAATTGAGTTTCTTTATTGTGCTTAGTCTCCGGATAAGACATCAGAAAAAAACAGTAGTTTATGTGAAACAAGTAGGGTAAGTTTGTTCATTCTACTTCGCTTCATCCGGGTAAGACAACAGAAACAAACAGTTGTTTATGTGAAACAAGTAAAGTTAGTTTGTTCATTGTGATTAGCTCCATCAGGATAAGACATCAGAAAGAAACAGTAGTTTATGTGAAACAAGTAATGTAAGTTTGTTCATTCTCCTTCGCTTCATCAGGATAAGACAACAGAAACAAACAGTAGTTTATGTGAAACAAGTAAAGTAAGTGTGTTCATTGTGCTTAGCTGCATCAGGATAAGACAACAGAAACAAACAGTAGTTTATTGAAAGAAGTAAGGTAAGTTTGTTCATTGTCCTTCGCTCCATCAGGATAAGACAACAGAAACAAACAGTAGTTTATGTGAAACAAGTAAGGTAAGTTTGTTCATTCTACTTCGCTTCATCAGCATAAGACAACAGAAACAAACAGTACTTTATGTGAAACATGTAAAGTAAGTGTGTTCATTGTGCTTAGCTCCATCAGGATAAGACAACAGAAACAAACAGTAGTCTTCGTGAAACAAGTAAGGTAAGTTTGTTCATTGAACTTCGCTCCGTCAGGATAAGACAACAGAAACAAACAGTAGTATATGTGAAACAAGTAAGGTAAGTTCCTTCGTTCTACTTCGCTCCATCTGGATAAGACAACAGAAACAAACAGTAGTTTATGTGAAACCAGTAAGGTAAGCTTGTTCGTTCAACTTCGATTCATCAGGATAAAACAACAGAAAGAAACAGTAGTTTATGTGAAACAAGTAAGGTAAGTTTGTTTATTCGACTTTGCTGCATCAGGATAAGACAACAAAAACAAACTGTAGTTTATGTGAAACCAGTAAGGTAAGTTTGTTCGTTGTACTTCGATTCATCAGGATAAAACAACAGAAAGAAACAGTAGTTTATGTGAAACAAGTAAGGTAAGTTTGTTTGTTCGACTTTGCTGCATCAGGATAAGACAACAGAAACAAACAGTAGTTTATGTGAAACCAGTAAGGTAAGTTTGTTCGTTCTACTTCGATTCATCAATATAAAACAACAGAAAAAACAGTAGTTTATGAGAAAGAAGTAAGGTAAGTTTGCTTGTTCGACTTTGCTGCATCAGGATAAGACAACAGAAACAAACCGTAGTTTATGTGAAACCAGTAAGGTAAGTTTGTTCCTTCTACATCGATTCATCAGAATAAAACAACAGAAAGAAACAGTAGTTTATGTGAAACAAGTAAGGTAAGTTTGTTCATTCTACTTCGCTTCATCAGCATAAGACAACAGAAACAAACAGTAGTTTATGTGAAACAAGTAAAGTAAGTGTGTTCATTGTGCTTAGCTCCATCAGGATAAGACAACAGAAACAAACAGTTGTTTATGTGAAACAAGTAAAGTAAGTTTGTTCATTGTGCTTCGCTCCATCAGGATAAGACAACAGAAACAAACAGTAGTTTATGTGAAACAAGTAAGGTAAGTTTTTTCATTGTACTTCCCACCATCAGGATAAGACAACTGAAACAAACAGTAATTTGTTTGAAATAAGTAACATATGTTTGTTTGTTCTACTTCGCTCCAACAGAGTATGAAACAAAACTAAACAGTAGTTTCAGTGAAAGAAGTAAAGTAAGTTTGTTCTTTCCACTTCGCTTCATCAGGATAAGACAACAGAAACAAACAGTAGTTTATGTGAAACAAGTAAGGTAAGTTTTTTCATTTACTTCCCACATCAGGATAAGACAACGAAACAAACAGTAGTTTATGTGAAAGAAGTAAAGTAAGTTTGTTCGTTCTACTTTGCTGCATCAGGATAAGACAACAGAAGCAAACAGTAGTTTATGTGAAACAAGTAAGGTAGGGTTTTTTGTTCATTCTACATCGCTTCATCAGGATAAGTAACATAAACAAAAAGTAGTTTATGTGAAACCAGAAAATTGAGTTTCTCCATTGTGCTTAGCTCCACAGGATAAGACAAACAGAGAAACAAACAGTACTTTATGTGAAACAAGTAAGGTAAATTTGTTCATTGTACTTCGCTCCATCAGGATAAGACAACAGAAACAAACAGTAGTTTATGTGAAACAAGTAATGTAAGTTTGTTCGTTCTACTTCGCTGCATCAGGATAAGACAACAGAAGCAAAACAGTAGTTTATGTGAAACAAGTAAGGTAAGTGTGTTCATTCTACTTCGCTTCATCAGGGTAAGACAACAAAAAACAAACAGTAGTTTATGTGAAACAACTAAAGTAAGTTTGATTCATTGTGCTGCTCCATCAGGATAAGACATAGAAAGAAACAGTAGTTTATGTGAAACAAGGAAAGTAAGTTAGTTCGTTCTACTTCGCTGTATCAGGATAAACAACAGAAACAAAAGTAGATTATGCAAAACAAGTAGGTAAGTTTGTTCATTCTACTTCGCTTCATCAGGTAAGACAACGAAACGAAACAGTATTTGTGTGAACAAAGGTAAATAGTTTGTTCGTTCTCTTCGCTCAACAGAGTATGAAACAAAACAAACAGTAGTTTCTGTGAAGAAGTAAAGTAAGTTTGTTCTTTCTAACTTGGTTCATCACGATAAGACAACATGAAACAAACAGTAGTTTAATGTGAAACAAGTAATGTAAGTTTGTTCATTCTACTTCGCTTCATCAGGGTAAGACAACAGAAACAAACAGTAGTTTATGTGAAACAACTAAGGTATGTTTGTTAGTTCTACTTCGCTTCACCAAGATAAGACAACAGAAACAAACAATAGTTTATGTGAAACAAGTAAGGTAAGTTTGTTCATTGTGCTTCGCTCCATCAGGATTAGACAACAGAAATAAACAGTAATTTGTGTGAAATAAGTAACATAAGTTTGTTTGTTTTACTTCGCTTCATCAGGATAAAACAACAGAAACAAACAGTGGTTTATGTGAAACAAGTAAAGTACATTTGTTCGTTCTACTTCGCTTCATTAGCATAAGACAACAGAAACAAACAGTAGTTTATGTGAAACAAGTAAGGTAAGTTTGTTCATTGTTCTTCGCTCCATGAGGATAAGACAACAGAAAAAACAGTAGTTTATGTGAAACAAGTAAAGTAAGTTAGTTTGTTCTACTTCGCTGCATCAGGATAAGACAACAGAAACAAACAGTAGTTAATGTGAAACAAGTAATATATGTTTGTTCATTCTACTTGTCTTCATCAGGGTAAGACATCAGAAACAAACAGTAGTTTATGTGAAACAAGTAAGGTAAGGTTGTTCATTGTACTTCGCTCCATCAGAAGAAGACTACAGAAACAACAGTAGTTATGAGGAACAAGTAAAGGGTAAGTTGTTCGTTCTACTTCGCTTCATCAGTATAAGAACAAAAGAAAAAGTAGTTTATGTGAAACAAGTAAGGTAAGTTTGTTCATTGTACTTCGCTCGATCAGAATTAGACAACAGAAACAAACAGTAGTTAATGTGAAAACAAGTAAGGTAAATTTGTTGCCTCTACTTCGCTTCATCAGGATAAGACAACAGAAACAAACAGTAGTTATGTGAAACAAGTAAGTAGTTGTTCGTTCTACTTCGCTCATCAAGGGTAAGCAACAGAAACAAACAGTAGTTATGTGAAACAAGTAAGTAAGTTTGTTCGTGTCTACTTGCTTCATCAGTATAAGACAACAGAAACAAACAGTAGTGAATGTGAAACAAGTAAGGTAAGTTTGTTCATTTACTTCGCTTCATCAGATAAGACAACAGAAACAAACAGTAGTTTTATGTGAAACAAGTAAGGTAAGTTTGTTCATTCAAGTTTGTTCCTTCTACTTCGTTTCATCAGAATAAGACACAGAACAAACACTAGTTTATGTGAAACAAGGAAGGTAAGTGGTTCATTTTAATTTCGTTAATCAGGATAAGACAACGGGGAAAAACAAACAGTAATCTGTGTAAAATAAGTACATAAGTTGTTTGTTCTACTTCGTCCCAAGGAGTAAGACAACAGAACAAAACAGTAGTTTAAGTGAAACAAGTAAAGTAAGTTGGGTTCGTTTGTTACTTCGCTTCATCAGGTTTAAGGGAAAACAGAAAAACCCGTAGTTATGTGATGAAACAGGTAAGGTAAGTTTGTTCTCTACTTCGCTTAATCAGGATAAGACAACAGAAACAAACACTAGTTTATTTTGAAACATGTAAAAAAAAGTTTGTTCTTTTACTTCGCTTAACGTATAAGAAAAAAGGGAAACAAAAAATTGTTAATGTGAAACAAGAAAGGTAAGTGTTTCTTCTACTTCGCTTTTCAGGTTTAAGAAACGAAACAAACAGTATTTATGTGAAACAAGTAAGGTAAGTTTGTTCATTTATACTTCGTTGCATCAGGATAAGCCAACGAAACAAACAGTATCTGTGTGAAATAAGTAAATAAGTTTGTTTGTTCACTTCGCTTCCACCAGAGAAAGACAACAAAACAAACAGTAGTTTAAGTGAAACAAGTAAGGTAAGTTTGCTTCATTGTATTTCGCTCCATCAGGATAACAGAAACGAACCACATAGTTTATTTGAAAAAACTAAAGAAAGTTTGTTCCTTCTACTTCGCTTCAAGATAAAGACAACAGAAACCAAACAGTAGTTTATGTGAAACAAGTAAGGTAAGTTTGTTCGTTCTACTTCGCTTCAACTGGAGTAAACAACGGAAACAAACAGTAGGTTATGTGAAACAAGTAAGGTAAGTTTGTTCGTTTACTTCGCTTCATCAGTATAAGACAACAGAACAAACAGTAGTTATGTGAAAACAAGTAAGGAAGTTTGTTCTTCTACTTCGCTTCATCAGATAGGAAACAGAAAACAAACAGTAGTTTATGTGAAACAAGTAAGGTAAGTTTGTTCGTTCTACTTCGCTTCATCAGATAAGACAACAGAAACAAACAACTAGTTTATGTGAAACAGTAAGAGTAAGTTTTCTTGTACTTCGCTTCATCAGGATAAGACAACAGAAACAAACAGTATTTATGTGAAACAAGTAAGGTAAGTTTGTTGTTTACTTCGCTTCATCAGAGTAAGACAACAGAAACAAACAGTAGTTTATGTGAAACAAGTAAGTAAGTTTGTTCGTTTACTTCGCTTCATCAGATAAGACAACAGAAACAAACAGTAGATTATGTGAAACAAGTAAGGTAAGTTTGTTCATTCTACTTCGCTTCATCAGAATAAGACAACAGAAATAAACAGTAGTTTATGTGAAACAAGTAAGGTAAGTTTGTTCATTCTACTTCGCTTCATCAGAATAAGAAAAAGAAACAAACAGTAGTTTAAGTGAAACAAGTAAAGGTAAGTTTGTTCGTTCTACTCGCTTCATCAGGATAAGTCAACAGCAAACAAACAGCAGTTTAGTGAAACAAGTAAAGTTAGTTTTTCCTGTACTTCGCTTCACCAGGATAAGACAATAGAAACAAAGCAGTAGTTTATGTGAAACAAGTAAGGTAAGTTGTTCGTTCTACTTCACTTCATCAGGATAAGACAACAGAAACAAACAGTAGTTTTTGTGAAACAAGTAAGGTAAACTTTGTTCTTATACTTCGTTGCATCAGAATAAGCAACAGAAACAAACAGTATTCTGTGTGAAACAAGTAACAGTAAGTTTGTTTGTTACTTCGCTTCTCAGATAAGACAACAGAAACAAACAGTATTCCTTATGTGAGAAAAGTAAGGTAAGTTGTTTGTTCTACTTGCTTCATCAGATAAGACAACAAAAACAACAGTAGTAATTGTGAAACAAGTAAGGTAAGTTTGTTCTTCTACTTCGCTCCATCAGAATAAGAAACAGAAACAAACAGTAGTTTATGTGAAACAAGTAAGGTAAGTTTGTTCCTTCTACTTCGCTTCATCAGGTTTAAGACAACAGAACAAACAGTAGTTTATTGAAACAAGTAAAGGTAAGTTTGTTCCTTCTACTTCGCTTCTTTAGATAAGACAACAGAAACAAACAGTAGTTTATGTGAACAAGTAAGGTAAGTTTGTTCTGTTCTTGCTTCATCAGTATAAGACAACAGAACAAACAGTAGTTTATGTGAACAAGTAAAGTAAGTTTGTTGTTCTACTTCGCTTCACAGTATAAGACAACAGAACAAACAGTAGTTAATGTGAAACAAGTAAGGTAAGTTTGTTCCTTCTACTTCGTTCATCAGGATAAGACAACAGAAACAAACAGTAAGTTAATGTGAAACAAGTAAGGTAAGTTTTGTTCCTTCTACTTCGCTTCATCAGATAAGACAACAGAACAAACATAGTTTTATGTGAAACAAGGAAGGTAAGTTTGTTCATTGTATTCGCTTCATCAGGATAAGACACGAAACAAACAGTAGTTATGTGAAAAAGTAAGGTAAGTTTGTTTCGTTCTACTTCGCTTCACCAGGATAAGACAACAGAAACAAACAGTAGTTTAAGTGAAACAGTAAGTAAGTTTGTTCGTTCTACTTCGCTTCATCAGATAAGACAACAGAACAACAGTAGTTAATGTGAACAGTAAGGTAAGTTTGTTCTTCTACTTCGCTTATCAGGATAAGACAACAGAAACAAACAGTAGTTTATGTGAACAAGTAAAGTAAGTTTGTTCGTTCTACTTCGCTTCACGTATAAGACAACAGAAACAAAATAGTTAATGTGAAACAAGAAAGGTAAGTTGTTCTTCTACTTCGCTTATTCAGGATAAGACAACAGAAACAAACAGTAGTTTATGTGAAACAGGTAAGGTAGTTTGTTCATTTACTTCGCTTGCATCAGGATAAGCCAACAGAAACAAACAGTATCTGTGTGAAATAAGTAAAGTAAGTTTGTTTGTTCTACTTCGCTCCACCAGAGAAAGACAACAAAACCAACATAGTTTAAGTGAAACAAGTAAGGTAAGTTTGTTCATTTACTTCGCTTCATCAGGATAAACAGAACAGAAACAAACAGTAGTTTATTTGAAACAAGTAAGTAAGTTTGTTCTTCTACTTCGCTTCATTAAGATAAGACAACAAAACAAACAGTAGTTTAATGTGAAACAGTAAGGTAAGTTTGTTCGTTCTACTTCGCTTCATCTGGTTAAAGCAACAGAACAAACAGTAGTTATGTGAAACAAGTAAGGTAAGTTGTTCGTTCTACTTAGCTTCATCATATAGACAACAGAAACAAACAGTAGTTTAATGTGAAACAAGTAAGGTAAGTTTGTTCATTCTACTTCGCTTCATCAGATAGAGACAACAGAAACAAACAGTAGTTTATGTGGAAACAAGTAAGTAAGTGTTGTTCTTCTACATTCGCTTCATCAGAATAAGACTACAAGAACAAACAGTAGTTTAAGTGAAACAAGTAAGGTAAGTTTGTTCATTTACTTCGTTCATCAGGATAAGACAACAGAACAAACAGTAATTAGTGTGAAAAAGTAAGTAAGTTGTTCGTTCTACTTCGCTTCCATCAGAAAGACAACAGAACAAACAGTAGTTTAATGTGAAGAAGTAAGTAGTTTGTTCGTTCTACTTCGCTTCATCAGATAAACAACAGAAACAAACAGTAGTTTATGTGAAACAAGTAAGGTAAGTTTGTTCATTCTACTTCGCTTCATCAGAATAAGACAACAGAAACAAACAGTAGTTTATGTGAAACAAGTAAGGTAAGTTTGTTCATTCTACTTCGCTTCATCAGAATAAGACAAAAGAAACAAACAGTAGTTATGTGAAACAAGTAAGTAAGTTTGTTCGTTCTACTTGCTTCATCAGTATAAGTCAACACAAACAAACAGCAGTTTAAGTGAAACAAGTAAAGTAGTTTCTTCATCTGACTTCGCTTCACCAGGATAAGACAAGAGAAACAAGCAGTAGTTTATGTGAAACAAGTAAGGTAAGTTTGTTCGTTCTACTTCACTTCATCAGGATAAGACAACAGAAACAAACAGTAGTTTATGTGAAACAAGTAAGGTAAGTTTGTTCATTATACTTCGTTGCATCAGGATAAGCCAACAGAAACAACAGTATTTAGTGTGAAAAAGTAACATAAGTTTGTTTGTCTACTTAGCTTCATCAGTATAGACAACAGAAACAAACAGTACTTATGTGAAACAAGTAAGGTAAGTTT
>CM070790.1:35904-61194 GCA_036346955.1 Dipus sagitta | reverse complement strand
AAAGCGTTTGTGTAAATATATGTAAGGAAAATTTTGTTTGTTCCACTATGTAAAACTGGCTAAGCAAAAAACCCAAAAACCAGTAGTTTGTGGTGAAAAAAGGGTAGGTAGGTTTCTTTGTTCTATTTCGCTCCAACAGCGTAAGGCACCGAAACAAAAAATAGTTTGTGTGAAATAAGTAAGATTGTTTGTTTTTTCCTTACTCCAACGGGGTTTAGACAACAGAAAGTTAAACCTTTTTTAAAAACAAATGGGCGTGATTATTACCAAAATTGGCACACGCGTAATCCTTTGAGCACCTTTGCCTTGCACTGCTTTAATGAAAGTTATCGTATAGCTTAAATTTCTTTTACTTCTCAGTTTCTCCTCTAAATTTGATGAAAACATAACTCAACACGCAAAGTTTTTTTTATTTTCCATTGTCTGTATAGGGAACAACGTCCTGGTGAGTGAATTGCAGTATGTCTTTTAAGTTCTACATTCTTTAGTTTGTTTGAATGGCATTCGGAGCAGAGAACTTTGACATACTTTACGGGAAACCCATCCAAACATTCTCAAACTTTAGCCAACGTGAGAAGAGTAAACTCCAAACATCCCCCAATGTAAGGAAGCACTCCACGGAAATGGTCATTTGCTGGAACTACGGTGATTCTTTTAGTTTGTGGGAATTGTGTAGGTTACGTTTGTTTGTTCCACTTAGCTCCAACAGGCAAAGACACAGAACCAACAGTACTTTGTGTGAAAACAAGTAAGGTAAGTGTGTTCGATTACATCACTCCGTCAGGATAAGACAACAGAAAAACAGTAATTTACTGAAATAAGGTGGGCATAAGTTTTGTTTGTTCTATTCACTCCAACAGAGTAAGCACAAAACCAAAACAGTATTTTATGTGAACCAAGTAAGGTTAGTTTGTTCCTTCAAATTTGCTCCATCGGGGAAAAAAACAGAAAAACAAAGAGCAGTTTGTGTGATATAGTCCGGTAAGTTTGTCTAACTTCGCTAAAAAACGGGGCTAGGCAACAGAAACAAAGAAAAGTTTGTGTGAAAACAAGTAAGGTAA
The DNA here is from genome assembly GCA_036346955.1 of Dipus sagitta. Classification (NCBI taxonomy): domain Eukaryota; kingdom Metazoa; phylum Chordata; class Mammalia; order Rodentia; family Dipodidae; genus Dipus; species Dipus sagitta. The sequence goes on along the minus strand of CM070790.1, from coordinate 60,133 downwards.
GTTTCTTCATTCTACTTTGCTCCATCGGGTTTAAGACAAAAGAACCCAAACAGTAGTTTATGGGAAACAAGTAAGGTAAGTTTGGTTCGTTCTACTTTGCTCCATCAGGATAAGACAACAGAAAGGAAACAGTTGTTTGTGTAAAATAAGTAACATAAGTTTGTTTCTTCTATTCGCTCCAACAGGGTAAGACACAAACCCAAACCAAACAGTTTTTTAAAGTGAAAAAGAAAACTTTAAGTTTCTTATTTACTTCCCCCATCAGGAAAAGGGACAACAAAACCCCACACAGTAGTTTAAAGTGGAATAGGAAGGTATGTTTTGGTCATTCTATTCGCTCAAAAGGGGATAAGAAAAGGAAACAATCAGTATTTCCCTTTTAAACAAGTAAGGTAAGTTTGTTCATTGTAGTTCGCTCCATCAGGATAAGACAACAGAACCAAACAGTAGTTTATGTGAAACAAGGAAGGTAAGTTTGTTCGTTCTACATCGCTCCATCAGGGGAAGACAACAGAAACAAAGAGCAGTTTGTGTGAAATAAGTACGGTAAGTTTGTTATTGTACTTCGCTCCATCAGGATAAGACAACAGAAACAAAGAGTAGTACGTGTGAAACAAATAAGGTAATTTACTTCATTCTACTTCGCTCCATCAAGTGGAAGAAAACAGAAAGATACAGCAGTTTGTGTGAAATGCGTAAGGTAAATTTGTTTGTTCCACTATGCTAAAACAGGCTAAGACAACAGAACCAAACAGTAGTTTGTGTGAAAGAAGTAAGGTAGGTTTCTTGGTTCTATTTCGCTCCAACAGCATAAGGCAACTGAAACAAACACTAGTTTGTATGAAATAAGTAAGACTGTTTGTTCTAACTTACTCCAACAGGGTAAGACAACAGAAAGTAAAACGTTTGCAAACAAATGTGCAAGATTATTTCCAGATTGGCACGCAGTGTAACTGTTTGAGCACATTGCCTTGCACTGCTTAATGCAGTTATCGTATAGGTTAAATTCCTTTTACTTCTCAGTTTCTCCTCTAAATTCTAATGATAACATTACTCAACACGCAAAGTTTGTTTACCTCCATATATCTGTATAGGGAACAACGTCCTGGTGAGTGAATTGCAGTATGTCTTTTAAGTTCTACATTCGTTAGTTTGTTTGAATGGCATTCGGAGCAGAGAACATTGACATACTTTACGGGAACTCCATCCAAACATTCTCAAACTTTAGCCAAAAGTGAGAGGAGTAAACTCCTAACGTAAAACCAATGTAAGGAAGCACTCCATGGAAACGGTCATTTACTGGAACTATGGTGATTCGTAGTTTGTGGGAAATGTGTAAGGTACGTTTGTTTGTTCCACTTAGCTCCAACAGGCAAAGACAACAGAACCAAACAGTACTTTGTGTGAAACAAGTAAGGTAAGTGTGTTCGATCTACATCACTCCGTCAGGATAAGACAACAGAAAAAAACAATAATTTATCTGAAATAAGTGGCATAAGTTTGTTTGTTCTACTTCGCTCCAACAGAGTAAGACAACAGAACGAAACAGTATTTATTGTGAAACAAGTAAGGTTAGTTTGTTCATTCTACTTTGCTCCATCAGTGGAAAACAACAGAAACAGAGAGCAGTTTGTGTGATATAAGTACGGTAAGTTTGTTCTACTTCGCTCAAACAGCATACAGCAACAGAAACAAAGAATAGTTTGTGTGAAATAAGTAATATAAGTTTGTTCTTCTTTTCCCTTTACTGCAACAGCATAAGACAACATAACCCCAAAAAAATAGTTTATGTGAAAAAAGAAACGTTAGTTTTTTCTTTCTACTTCGCTGCATCTGGGAAAAACAAAAAGAAACAAAGAGCAGTTTGTGTGATGTAAGTACGGTTAGTTTGTTTGTAATACTTCGCTCAAAAAGCATACGGCAAAAAAGAAACAAAGAGTAGTTTGTGTGTAAACAAGTAAGGTAAGTTTCCTAATTCTGCTTTTCCACATCAGGGTAAGGGCACCAGAACCTCCGTGTTTTTTTTGGGAAAAAAAATAAGGTAAGCTTGGGCATTCTACTTCGCTCCATCAGGATTTAAAAAAAACAGAAAGAAACGTAGTTCATGTGAAAAGAGTAAGGTAAGTTTGTTCATTGTACTTCACTCCATCAGGGTTAAGACAAAAAGAAACAACAGTTTAAATTTTTGTGAAAATAAGTAACATAAGTTTGTTTGTTCTCCTTCGCTCCATCAGGTAAGACAACAGAACAAACAGTGTTTATGTGAATACAAGTAAGGTAAGTTTGTTCTTTTTCTACATGGGCTCCATCAGGGGAAGACAACAGAAACAAAGAGCAGTTTGTGTGAATAAGTCGGTAAGTTTGTTTTTCTACTTCGCCCCATCAGGATAAGGACACAGAAACAAAGAGTAGTACATGTGGAAAACAAATAAGGTATTTTTCTCATTCTACTTCGCCCCTTTCAAGCGGAAGAAAAAACGGGGAAGATACAGCAGTTTGTGTGGAAATATGAAAGGGTTTAATTTGTTTTTTTCCACTATGCTGAAACTGGCTAAGACAACAAACCCAAACAGTAGTTGTGTGAAAGAAATTTAAGGTAGGTTTCTTTTTTTCCCTATTTCGCTTCCAACAGCGTAAGGCAAACCGAAACAAAACACTAGTTTTTGAAAAATAAGTAGGATTTTTTGGTTCTAACTTACTCCAACAAGGGTAAGAAAAACAGAAATTTAAAAACCCTTTTGGGTAAACAAATGGGGCGTGATTTACCAGATTGGCACGCAGCGTAACTCCTTTGAGCACATTGCTTGCACTGCTTAATGCAGTTATCGTATAGTTTAAATTCCTTATACTTTCAGTTTCTCCTCTAAATCTGATGTTAACATTACTCAACACGCAAAGTTTGCTTACTTTCCATTGTCTGTATAGGGAACAACGTCCTTGGTGAGTGAATTGCAGTATGTCTTTTAAGTTTACATTCGTTAGTTTGTTTGAATGGCATTCAGAGCAGAGAACGTTGCTTTACTTTACGGGAACTCCTTTCCAGACTTTCTCAAACTTTAGCCAAAAGTCTAAATAGTAAAATCCTAACATACACCAAGTAAGGTACATCCACGGAAACAGTCATTTCTGAAGCTACGGTGATACGTATTTTGTGGGCAAATTTTGCAAGGTAGTCATTTGTTCCACTTTTTTTCCAACTGGCAAAAAACAACAGAACAAACAGCAGTTTTATGTGAAACAAGTAAGGTTAGTTTGTTTAATTACTTCGCTCCCAACCCGGCTATGCCCAAAAGAACCCAAAAAGTACTTTTGTGTGGAACAAAATTTAAAGGTAAGTTTGTTCACTGTACTTCGTCCATCTGGATAAGACAAACAGAACCAAACAGTAGTTTTTATGTGAAAAAAAAAATAAGGTAAGCTTGTTGGTTTACTTTTCTCCAAAAGGGTAAGACCAACAGAAAACCCAAAACAGTACTTTGTGTGAAAGAAGTAAAAGGGAAATTTGCCATTTCTAAAGCTCCGCCCGGCTAAGACAACAGTAAAGAACAGTAATTTGTGTGAAAAAAGTGAAAATGAGTTTGTTTGTTCTACTTGCTCAACAGGATAAGACAAGAGAACCAAACAGTAGTTTGTATGAAACAAGTAAGGTAAGTTGTTCGTTCTACTTTGCTCCATCAGGGGTAAGACAACAGGGAAAAAATGAGCAGTTTGTGTTGGGAAAAAGTCCAGTAAGTTGTTTTTGTTCTACTTCACTCAAACAGCATACGGCAACAGAAACAAACAGTTGTTCGGGTTTAAACAAGTAAGTAAGTTTGTTCGTTTCTACTTCGCCCCTTAGGATAAGAGAACAGAAACAAACAGTAGTTTTTGTGAAACAATCAAGGTAAGTTTGTTGTTCTACTTCGCTCCAACTGGGTAAAACAACAGAACCAAACACTTTTTATGTGAAACAAGTAAAGGGGGGTTTGTTACATTCTACTTTGCTCCATTTGGGAAAATAACGAAAAAAGGCAGTTTGTGTGATATTTTAAATACTGTAAGTTTGTTTACTTGGCCCCAAACAGATACGGCAAAAAGAAACAAGTGTAGTTTTTCTGAAACAAGTAAGGTAAAATTTTTCATTTACTTTGCTCCATCAGGATATAAGACAACAGAAACCCCAAAAAGTAGTTTATGTGAAACAAAATAAGGTAATGTTGTTCTTTCTATGCGTCCTTCATGATTAGACAACAAAACAAACAGTAGTTTATGTGAAACAAATAAGGTAAGTTTGTTGTTCTACTTCGCTTCATCAGATAAGACAACAGAAACAAACCGTAGTTTGTGTGAAATAAGTTTAAAATAAGTTTGTTTCTTCTATTGCTCTAACGGGGAAGACAACAGAACCAAAAAAGTAGTTTTGGGGAATAAAAATAAGGTTAGGTTTTTTCGTTCTACCCTTTACTCCAACAGGCTAAGGACAACAGAACCCAAAAAGTACTTTTTGTGAAAAGTAAGGGAAGTTTGTTCATTGTACTTCGCTCATCAGGAAAAGACAACAGAAAACAAAAGTTAATTTGTGTGAAATAAGTAACATAAGTTTGTTTGTTTTCTTCGCTCATAAGGATAAGACAACAGAATCAAACAGTAGGTTATGTGAAACTGTAGGTTAGTTTTTTCGTTTATATCTTTTGCTCCCAAAAGGCTAAGGACAAACAGAACCCCAAAAAGCTTTTAGTGAAAACATAAGGTAAGTTTATTAGTTCTAACTTCGCTCCCTCAGGATAAGCAACAAAACAAACAGTATTTTGTGAAACAAGTAAGGTTTAGTTTTTTTCGTTTCCTTCGCTCCATCATGGATAAGACCGAGAAGCAAACAGTAGTTTATGTGGAACAACTAAGGTAAATTTGGTCATTCTACTTGCTCCAACAGGGTTAAGAAAAAACAGAACCAAACAGTAGTCTATGTGAAATAGTAAGGTTGTTTTTCGTTTATTTCGCTCCCCAAGGCGAAGGAAGAACAGAACCAACACTTTTTTAGTGAACAAGTAAGTAAGTTTGTTCGTTTACTCGATTTCCCTCAGATAAGGGCAAAGAAACAAACAGTAATTTGTTTGAACAAATAAGGTTAGTTTGTTCGTTACTTCGCTCCATTTGGGGAAGACAACAGAACAAAGAGTAGTTTGTGTGATTAAGTACATAAGTTTGTTTGTTTATTCACTCAAACACATACGGAACGAAACAAAGATAGTTTGTGTGAAGAAGTAGGTAAGTTTCTTCATTCTACTTTGCTCATCAGGATAAGACAACAGAACCAAACTGTAGTTTATGTGAAACAAGTAAGGTAAGTTTTTCGTTCTACTTCCCTATCCGGAGAGACAACAGAAGAAAACAGTAGTTTGTGTGAAATAAGTATCATTAGTTTGTTTTCTATTTCGCTCAACAGGGTAAACAACAGAACCAAACAGTAGTTTAGTGAAACAAGTAGGTTAGTTTATCGTTTTTTCTTCGCTCAACAGGCTAAGGACAACAGAACGAGACGTACTTTGTGTGAAACAGTAAGTTAGTTTGTTCATTGTACTTGCTCATCAGGTAAGCAACAGAAACAAAGTAATTGTGGAAATAAGTTAATAGTTTTTTGTTCACTTCGCTCCATCAGCATAAGCAACGAACAAACGTAGTTATGTGAAACAAGTAGGAAGTTGTCGTTTACTTCGCTCCTAGGGGAAGACCAGAATAAAGAACTTTGGTAAAATAAGTGGGGTAATTTGTTTGTTTTTTTACTTCGCTCAAACAGCTACGGAAAGAAAACATACGTAGTTCGTGTGAAAAGAAAGGTAGTTTTATTCTCCTCGCTCCATCAGGGGAAGAAGAAAACGGAAAAAAACAGCAGTTTGTGTGAATGTGTAAGGTAAATTTGTTTGTTACACTTTGCTAAACAGGCTGAGACACAAACCAAACAGTTCTTTGTGTGAAACAGTAAGTAAGTTTGTTGTTCTAACACTCCATCAGGATAAGAAACAGACATAACAGTAATTCTGTGAAAAACTAACACAAATTTATTTGTTCGCTTGCTCATCATGCTAAGACAACCACCAAACAGTACTTTGTGTGAAACAGTATGGTTCGTTTGTTGGTTCTACTTCACTCTGTCAGGATAAGATAACAAGAACAAACAGTAATTTGTCTGAAATAAGTACATAAATTTGTTGCTCTACTTCACTCCAAAGAGTAAGACAAGAGAACCAAACAGTAGTTTATATGAAACAAATAAGGTTAGTTTGTTCGTTGTACTTCGCTCCAAGAAGCTAAGGCCAACAGAAACAAACAGTACTTTGTGTGAAACAAGTAAGGTAAGTTTGTACATTCTACTTCGCTCCATCAGGATTAGACAACAGAAACAAATAGTAATTTGTGTGAAATAAGTAACATAAATTTCTTCATTCTACTTCGCCTCAATAGAGTTGGACAACAGAACCAAACAGTCGTTTACGTGAAACAAGTAAGGTTAGTTTGTTCATTGTACTTTGCTCCATCAAGTGAAGCCAAGAGAAACAAAGAGCATTTTGTGTGATATAAGTAAGGTAAATTTGTTTGTTCTTCTTTGCTCAATCAGCATACGGGAACAGAAACAAACAGTAATTTGTGTGAAACAAGTAAGGTAAGTTTCTTCATTCTACTTTGCACCATCAGGATAAGACAACAGAACCAAACAGTAGTTTATGTGAACAGTAAAGTATGTTTGTTTCGTTCTAGTTTGGCACATCAGGATTAGACAACAACAAAAAAAAACAATAATTTGTGTAAAATAATTAACGATAAGTTGGTTTCTCCTGCTAAGCTCCATCAGGATAAGACAAGAGAAACAAAGAGTCATTTGTGTGAAATAACTAATAAGTTTGTTTCTTCTGTTTCGCTCCAACAGGGTAACACAACAGAACAAACAGTAGTTTATGTGAAACAAGTAAGGTTAGTTTGTTCGTTCTATATTGCTCCAACAGGCTAAGGACAACAGAACCAAAGAGTATTTTGTGTGAAACAAGTAAGGGAAGTTTGTTCATTCTACTTCGCTTCATCAGGATAAGACAACAGAAACAAACAGTAATTTGTGTGAAATAAGTAACATATGTTTGTTTGTTCTACTTCGCTCCAAGAGAGTAAGACAACAGAACCAAACAGTAGTTTATGTGAAACAAGTAAGGTTAGTTTGTTCGCTCTACTACGCTAACCAGGGGAAGACAACAGAAACAAAGAGCAGTTTGTGTGATATCAGTACAGCAAGTTTGTTTGCTCTATTTCGCTGAAACAGCATACGGCAACAGAAACAAAGAGTAGTTTGTGTGAAACAAGTAAGGTAAGTTTGTTCATTCTACTTCGCTCCATCAGGATAACACAACACATCAAAAGAGTAGTTTATATGAAACAATTAAGGTAAGTTTGTTCGTTCTACTTCGCTCCATCAGGATAAGACAACAGAAACAAACAGTAGTTTATGTGAAACAAGTTAGTTAAATTTGTTCCTTCTACTTCGCTCCATCAGGATGAGACAACAGAAACAAACAGTAATCTGTGTGAAATAAGTAACATACGTTTGTTTCTTCTACTTCGCTCCACCAGAGTAGACAACAGAACCAAATAGTAGTTTAAGTGAAACAAGTAAAGTAAGTTTGTTCATTCTACTTCGCATCATCAGGCTAAGACAACAGAAACAAACAGTAGTTATGTGAAACAAGTAAGGTAAGTTTGTTCATTCTACTTCGCTCCATCAGGATAAGACAGCAGAAACAAACAGTAATTTGTGTGAAATAAGTAACATAAGTTTGTTTGTTCTACTTCGCTCCAACAGAGTAAGACAACAGAACCAAACAGTAGGTTATGTGAAACAAGTAAGGTAAGTTTGTTCATTGTACTTCGCTCCATTAGGAGAAGACAACAGAAACAACAGTAATTTGTGTGAAATAAGTAACATAAGTTTGTTTGTTCTACTTCGCTCCATCAGGATAAGACAACAGAACCTAAGAGTGGTTTATGTGAAACAAGTAAAGTAAGTTTGTTCGTTCTACTTTACTCCATCCATGGAAGACAACAGAAACAAAGAGCACTTTGTTTGAAATAAGTACGGTAAGTTTGTTTGTTCTACTTCGCCAAAACAGCATAAGGCAAGAGAAACAAACAGTAGTTCGTGTGAAACAAGTAAGGTAAGTTTCTTCATTCTATTTGCTCCATCAAGGGGGAGAAAACAGAAAGAAACATCAGTTTGTGTGAACTGTGTGAGGTAACTTTGTTTGTTCCACTTCGGTAAAAGAGGCTAAGACAACAGAACCAAACAGTAGTTTGTGTGAAACAAGTAAGGTAAGTTTCTTTGTTCTATTTCACTCCAACTGCGTAAGGCAACCGAAACAAACACTAGTTCGTGTGAAATAAGTAAGTTTGTTTTGTGCTAACTTCCTCCAACAGGGTAAGACAACAGAAAGTGAAACTTTTGTAAAACAAATGTGTGAGATTATTCCAGATTGGCAAGCAGTGTAACTTCTTTGAGCTCATTGCCTGCACTGCTTAAACCAGTATCATATAAGTTAAATTGCTTTTACTTCTCAGTTCTCCTCTAAATTCTAATGATAACATTACTCAGCATGCAATGTTTGACTGCTTCCATATGTCTGTATAGGGTACAACGTCCTGGTGAGTGATTTGCAGTATGTCCTTTTAAGTTCTAAATTCGTTAGTTTGTTTTGAAATGGCATTCAAGCAGAGAACTTTGTGAACTTTCTGGGAACTCCATCCAAAACATTCTCAAACGTTAGCCAAAAGTGAGAAAGTTAAACTCCTACGTACGCCAATGTAAGGAAGCACTCCACGGAAAGAGTAATTTACTGTAACTACGGTTGATTCGTTGTTTGGGGGAATGTGTAAGGTACGTTTGTTTGTTCCACTTAGCTCCAAAAGGCAATGACAACAGAACCAAACAGTACTTTGTGTGAAACAAGTAAGGTAAGTTTGTTCGTTGTACTTCACTCCGTCAGGATAAGACAACAGAAACAAATAGTAATTTATGTGAAATAAGTAACATAAGTTTGATTGTTCTCCTTTGCTCCCACAGGCTAAGACAACAGAACCAAAAAGTACTTTGTGTGAAACAGTGAAGGTAAGTTTGTTCGTTCTATTTCGCTCTGTCAGGATAAGACAAGAGAAACAAACAGTAATTTGTTTGAAATAAGTAATATAAGTTTGTTTGTTCTACTTCTCTCCAACAGGGTAAGACAAGAGAACCAAACAGTAGTTTATCTGATACAAGTAAGGTTAGTTTGTTTGTTCTACTTCGTGCCAAGAAGCTAAGGATAACAGAACCATACAGTACTTTGTGTGAAACAAGTAAGGTAAGTTTGTTCGTTCTACTTCACTCCATCAGGATAAGACAACAGAAACAAATAGTAATTTGCGTGAAATAAGTAACATAAGTTTGTTTGTTCCACTTTGCTCCATCAGAGTAAGACAACAGAACCAAAGAGTAGTTTATGTGAAACAAGTAAGGTTAGTTTGTTCATTATAATTTGCTCCATCAGGGGAAGCCAAGAGAAACAAAGAGAAGTTTGTGTGATATAAGTAAGGTAAGTCTGTTTGTTCTTCTTCACTGAAACAGCATACGGCACAGAAAAAAAAATAGTTTGCGTTAAACAAGTAAGGTAAGTTTCGTATTCTACTTTGCACCATCAGGATAAGACAACACAACCAAAGAGTAGTTTATATCAAACAAGTAAGGTAAGATTTTTCATTCTACTTCGCTTCATCAGGATAAGCCAACAGAAACAAACAGTACTTTGTGTGAATCAAGTGAGGTAATTTTGTTCATTCTACTTCGCTCCGTCAGGATAAGATTTCAGAAACAAACAGTAATTTGTGTGAAAGAAGTAACATAAGTTTGTTTGTTGTACTTCGGTCCAAGAACGTAAGACAACAGAACCAAAACAGTAGTTTATGTGAAGCTAGTATGGTTAGTTTATTCGTTCTAGTTCGCTCCATCAGGATAAGACAACAGAAACAAATAGTAATTTGTGTGAAAGACGTAACCTAAGTTTGTTGGTTCTACTTCGGCCCAAGAGGGTAAGACAACAGAACCAAACAGTAGTCTATGTGAAGCTAGTATGGTTAGTTTATTCGTTCTACTTCGCTCCATCAAGATAATACAACAGAAACAAACAGTAGTTTATGTGAAACAAGCAAGGTAAGTATGTTAATTATACTTCGATCCATCAGGATAAGACAACAAAACAAACAGTAATTTGTGTGAAATAAGTAACATAAGTTTGTTTGTTCTACTTCCTTCCAACAGATTAAGACAACAGAACCAAAGAGTAGTTTATGTGATACAAGTAAGGTCAGTTTGTTCGTTCTACTTCGCACCATCAGGGGAAGACGAGAGAAACAAAGAGCAGTTTGTGTGATATAAGTAGGGTAAGTTTGTTTCTTCTTCTTCGCTCAAAGAGCATACGGCAACAGAAACAAACAGTAGTTCGTCTGAAACAAGTAAGTTAAGTTTCTTCATTCTACTTTGCTCCACCAGGATAAGACAACAGAACCAAACAGTAGTTTATGTGAAACAAGTAAGGTAAGTTTGTTCATTCTACTTCACTTCATCAGGATAAGACAACAGAAACAAACAGTAATTTATGTGAAATAAGTAACATAAGTTTGTTTATTCTCCTTCACGCCACAGGCTAGGACAACAGAACCAAAAAGTACTTTGTGTGAAACTGGAAGGTAGTTTGTTCGTTCTTCTTCGCACCATCAGGATAAGACAACAGAAACAAACAGTAATTTGTTTGAAATAAGTAATATAAGTTTGTTTGTTCTACTTCTCTCCAACAGGGTAAGACAAGAGAAACAAACAGTAGTTTATCTGAAACAAGTAAGATTAGTTTGTTCGTTCTACTTCGCCACCAAGAAGCTAAGGATAACAGAACCAAACAGTACTTTGTGTGAAATAAGTAAACTAAGTTTGTTCGTTCTACTTTGCTTCATGAGGAAAGGACAACAGAAACAAACAGTAATTTGTGTTAAAGAAGTAACATAAGTTTGTTTGTCTACTTCGGTCTCAGAGGGAAAAAGACAAGAGAACCAAACAGTAGTTTATGTGAAGCTAGTATGGTTAGTTTATTCGTTCTGGGTTCACCCATTAGGATAAGACAACAGAAACAAACAGTTATTTGTGTGAAAGAAGTAACATAAGTTTGTTTGTTCTACTTCGGTCCAAGAGGGTAAGACAACAGAACCAAACAGTAGTTTATGTGAAGCTAGTATGGTTAGTTTATTCGTTCTACTTCGCTCCATCAGGATAAGACAACAGAAACAAACAGTTGTTTATGTGAAACAAGCAATATAATATGTTAATTATACTTCGATCAATCAGGATAAGACAACAAAACAAACAGTAATTTGTGTGAAATAAGTAACATAAGTTTGTTTGTTCTACTTCCTTCCAACAGATTAAGACAACAGAACCAAAGAGTAGTTTATGTGATACAAGTAAGGAAAGTTTCTTCGTTCTACTTCGCTGCATCAGGGGAAGACAAGAGAAACAAAGAGCAGTTTGTGTGATATAAGTAGGGTAAGTTTGTTTCTTCTTCTTCGCTCAAAGAGTATACAGCAACAGAAACAAACAGTAGTTTGTCTGAAACAAGTAAGTTAAGTTTCTTCATTCTACTTTGCTCCATCAGGATAAGACAACAGAACCAAACAGTAGTTTATGTGAAACAAGTAAGGTAAGTTTGTTCATTCTACTTCACTCCATCAGGATAAGACAACAGAAACAAACAGTAATTTGTGTGAAGTAAGTAACATAAGTTTGTTTGTTCTACTTCGCTCCAACAGAGTAAGACAACTGAACTAAACAGTTGTTCATGTGAAATAAGGAAGGTAAGTTTCTTTGTTCTATTTCGCTCCAATAGCGTAAGGCGACCGAAACAAACACTAGTTTGTGTGAAATAAGTAAGTTTGTTTGTTCTAACTTGCTCCAACAGGGTAAGACAACAGAAAGTGAAACGTTTGTATAGCAAATGTGTGAGATTATTTCCAGATTGGCAAGCAGTGTAACTCCTTTGAGCTCGTTGCCTTGCACTAATTAAAGCAGTTATCGTATAATTTAAATTACATTTACTTCTCAGTCTCTCTTCTAAATTCTAATGATAATATTACTCAACATACAGAGTTTGTTTGCTTCCATATGTCTGTATAGGGTACAACATCCTGGTGAGTGAATTGCGGTATGTCTTTTAAGTTCTACATTCGTTAGTTTGTTTGAATGGCATATAGAGCAGAGAACTTTGGGATACTTTCCGGGACCTCCATCCAAACATTCTCAAACTTTAGCCAAAAGTGAGAAGAATGAACTCCTAACGTACGCCAATGTAAGGAAGGATTCCACGGAAAGAGTCATTTACTGGAACTACCGTGATTCGTAGTTTGTGGGAAATGTGTAAGGTATATTTGTTTGTTCTACTTCACTCCATCAGGATAAGAAAACAGAACCAAACAGTACTTTGTGTGAAACAAGTAAGGTAAGTTGGTTCATTCTACTTCGCTCCATCAGAATAAGACAACAGAAAGAAACAGTAGCTTATGTGAAACAAGTAAGGTAAGTTTGTTCGTTCTACTTTGCTCCATCAGGATAACACAACAGAAACAAACAGTAGTTTATGTGAAACAAGTAAGGTAAGTTTGTTTATTGTACTGAGCTCTATCAGGATAAGACAACAGAAACAAACAGTAATTTCTGTGAAATAAGTAACATAAGTTTTTTTGTTCTACTTCACTCCAACAGAGTAAGACAACAGAACCAAACAGTAGTTTATGTGAAACAATTAAGGTTAGTTTGCTGTTCTACTTCGCTCCATCAGGTGAAGACAACAGAAACAAGGAGCAGTTTGTGTGATATAAGCAGGTAGTTTTGTTTGTTCTACTTAACTCAAACAGCATACGGCAACAGAAACAAACAGTAGTTTGTGTGATAGAAGTAAGGTAAGTTTCTTCATTCTACTTCGCTCCTCAGGATAAGACAGCAGAACCAAACAGTAGTTTATGGTGAAACAAGTAAGGTAAGTTTGTTCGTTGCACTTTGTTCCCCCCCCCGGGAAGACAAAAAAACAAAGAGCATTGTGTGAATAAATACGGTAAGTTTGTTTGTTCTACTTCGCCGAAACAGCAAAAAGGCAACAAAACAAACAGTAGTTTGTGTTAAACAAGTAAGATAAGTTTCTTCATTTCTATTTTTCTCCATCAAGGGAAGAAAACAGAAAGTAACAGCAGGTTGTGTGAAATGTGTAAGGTAAATTTTTTTTTTCCACTTCGCTACAACAGGGTAAGACAACAGAACCAAACTGTATTTTTTGTGTGAAACAAGTAAGGAAAGTTTCTTTGAACTTTTTCCCGCTCCAACTTGCGTAAGGCAACCGAAACAAACACTAGTTCTTGTGAAATAAGAAATTTTTGTTTGTGCTAACTTCCTCCTAACAGGTAATACAACAGAAAGTGAAACGTTTGTAAAACAAATGTGTGAGATTATTTCCAGATTGGCAAGCAGTGTAACTCCTTTGAGCTCATTGCCTTGCACTGCTTAAACCAGTTATCATAAATTTTAAATTGCTTTTACTTCTCATTTTTCTCCCTCTAAATTCTAATGAAAAACATTACTCGGGGCACGCAAAGATTTTATCTGTTTTCCCAAATGTCTGTATAGGGTACAACGTCCTGGTGAGTGAATTGCAGTATGCTTTAATTTCTAAATTCGTTAGTTTGTTTGAATGGCATTCAAGCAGAAACTTTGTGATACTTTCTGGGAACCCCAAACCAAACTTTTCTAAAAAACGTTAGCCAAAAGTGGAAGAGTAAACCCTAACGTACGCCAATGTAGGTAGCACAAAACCAGAAACAGCCCCATTTACTGTAACAGGGAAAGTTTCGTCGTTTGGGGGAATGTGTAAGGTACGTTTGTTTGTTCCACATAGCTCCAACAGGCAAAGACAACAGAATCAAACAGTAAATTTGTGTGAAACTAAGTAAGTAAGTTTGTTCGTTTCTCTTCTCTCCATCAGGATAAGACAACAAACAAGTTTTTAAAAGTGAAACAAGTAAGCAAGTTTGTTCATTGTACTTCGCTCCCCTCAGGATAAGACAACAGAATCCCAAAAAAAAATTTTTCTGTGAAAAAAGTAACAAAGTTTGTTTGTTCTACTTTGCCCAACCAGGTAAGACAACAGAACTGAAACACGACTTTGGGTGAAAACAAGTAAGGTAAGTTTCTTCGGGTTTCCCTTCGTTCCATGAGTATAAACAAAAGAAACAAACAGTAGTTTTAGTGAAAACCAAATTTAAGGTAAGTTTCTTCATTCAAATTCGCTCCCTCAGTATAAGACAACAGAAACAACAGTAATTTGTGTGAATAATTTTAAAATGGTTTGTTTATTCTACATCACTCCAAAAGAGTAAGACAACAAACCAAACATTAAATTTTATGTGAAACAAGCAATGTCAGTTTGTTCATATACTTCGCTCCATCGGATAAGACAATGGAAACAAACATAATTTGTGTGAAAAAATTTAAAATAGTTTGTTTGTTCTAAATTTGCTCCAATAGACAACGAAACAAAAATTAAATTCACGTGAAAACCCGTAAGGTAAGTTTGTTTTGTTTCTACCTTTTCTCCATAAGGATAAGACCAAAAGAAAAAAACAGTTGTTTACGTGAAACAATTAAGGTAAGTTTCTTCATTCTAAATTCGCTCCATCAGTTTTTAAAAAGGGAACAAAACAACAGTAATTTGTGTGAAATAATTAACATAGGTTTGTTTTTTTCTACTTCACTCCAACAGAGTAAGACAACAGAACCAATCAGTATTTTTTTGTGAAAAAATAAAAAAGGTTTTGTTTGTTCGTTCTACTTCGCTCCATCAGGATAAGACAAGAAAACAAACAGTAGTTTATGTGAAACAAGTAAGGTAAGTTGGGTTTATTGCATTTCGCTCCTTTAGGATAAGACAAAAAGAAACAAACATAATTTTTCGTGAAATTTAAATAAGATAATTGGTTTGCCCTACTTCCCCGCAACAGATACGAAAAACAGAGCCAAACAGTAGTTTATGTGAAACAAGCAACTGTTTGCTCATTTTACTTTGCTCCTTTAGGATAAGACAACAGAAACAAACAGTAGTTTATGAAACAGTAATTAAGTTTGTTCATTTTTACTTCGATCCATTTAGGATAAGACAAAAGAAACCAACAATAATTTGTGTGAAATAAGTAAAATAATTTTGTTTTTTTCTCATTCTTTCCAAAAGGCAAGATAACAGAGTGAAAAAGTACTTTGTGTGAAACAAGTACTAAGTTGTTCATTTTTAAAATTTGCTTTCCCTCATGATAAGACAACAGAAACCAAAAAAGGTTTTAAGGGGAAACAAATAAGGGATTTTGTTCCTTCAACCCCCTTTGCTCCATCAGGATGACAACAGAAACAAAGAGTAATTTTTGTGAAATAAGAAAAAAATTTTTGTTTGTTCTACTTCCCTGCAACAGAGTAAGACAACAGAACCAAACAGCAGTTTCAGGTGAAACAGGTAAGGTAAATTTGTTCGTTCTACTTTTCTCCATCAGGATAAGACACCAGAAACAAACAGTACTTTATTGAAAGAAAAAGGAAGTTTATTTTTTGTACTTCGCTCCATAAGGATAAACAACCGAAACAAACAGTAATTTCTGTGAAATAAATAACATAAGTTTGTTTTTCTTCTTTTCTCCAAAGAGTAAGACAAAAAGAACTGAACAGACTTTGTGTGAAATAATTTAAAGGGAAGTTTTTTCGTTCTACTCCCCTCCATCAGATTAGACAACATTTAAAAAAACATAGTTTATGTGAAACAAATAAGGTAAATTTGTTCAAGCACTTCAATCCATCAGAATAAGACAACAGAAGCAAACAGAAAATTTATTTTGAAACATGTAAGGTAAGTTAAACGTTTACTTCGGGTCCATCATTTTAAAAAAACAGAAACAAACAGTAGTTTATTGAAACAAGTAAGGTATTTTGTTTTATTGTACGCGATCCATGAGAATAAGAAAAACTGAAAAAAAAAACAGTAATTTGGTGCGAAGTAACATAATTTGTTTTTTCTACTTCGCTGCAACAGCGTTAGACAACAGAACCAAACTGTAGTTTATGTGAAACAGGTAAGGTAATTTTTGTTCACTCTACTTCACTCCATTAGGAAAAGAAAACAGAAACAAAGAGTAGTTTATGTGAAACAATAACATAAGTTTTGTTTGTTCTATTCGCTCCAACAGAGTAAGAAAACAGAACCAAGTAGTAGTTTATGTAAAGAATAAACTAAGTTTGTTCATTCTACTTTCGCTCCATGGGGGGGGGGGGGGGGGGGGGGGGGAATTTTTTTTTTTTTTTTGGGGGGGGGAAGGAGCCTAAACAAACAGTATTTTAATGTGAAACAAGTAAGGTAATTGTTCATTCTACTTTGCTCCATCAGGAAAAGAGAACAGAAACAAACAGTATGTTTAATTTTGAAACAATAAGGTAAGTTTTGTTCAAATTTTTACTTCGCTCCATTTAGTATAAGACAACAAAACAAACAGTAATTTGTGTGAAATAAGTAACATAATTGTTTGTTCTACTCGCTCCCAAATGCCTAGATAACAGAACAAACAGTACTTTGTGTGAAACAAGTAATGTAACTTTGTTCATTCTATTTCGCTCCATCAGGATAAGACAACAGAAACAAAAAAAAATTCATGGAAATAAGTAATTTAATTTATTCATTCTACTTACCTCCATAGGATAAGACTACAGAAAAAAACAGTAATTTGTTGAAAAAAGTGACATAAATTAGTTTGTTCTACTTCACTGCAACAGAGTAACAAAACACAAACAAATAGTAGTTTAGGTGAAACATGTAAGGTAAGTTTGTTCGCTCTACTTTGCTCCATCAGGATAAGAAAATAGAAACAAACAATAGTTTATGTGAAACAAGTAACATAAGTTTGTTTGTTCCACTTCGCTCCAACAGTGTAAAAAACAACAGAACCCCAAAAAATAGTTCATGTGAAACAAGTAAAATAATTTTGTTCGTTCTACTTCGCTCCATGAGGATTAGACAACAGAAACAAACACTAATTTGTGTGAAATAAGTAACGTAAGTTTGTTTGTTCTACTTCGCTTCATCAGGATAAGACAACAGAAACAAAGAGTAGTTATGTGGAAACAATAAGGTAAAAATTTTTTTTTTTGTACTTCGCACCATCAGGATAAGAAAACAGAAAAAAAAAGTAGGTTATGTGAAACAAGTAAGGTAAGTTTGTTCGTTCTAATTACCTCCATTAGGATAAGAGAACAGAAACAAACAGTAGTTCATGTGAAACAAGTAAGGTAAAGTTTGTCGTTCTACCTCCTCCGTCAGGGTTATAGACAAAGAAACAAACAGTAATTTGTGTGAAATAAGTAACATAAGGTTGGGTTTTTTCTACTTCCTCCAGATAGTAAGACAACAGAGCCAAACAATTTTTTTATGTGTGAAACAAGCAAGCTAAGTTTGTTTATTTTTACTTTGCTCCATCAGGAAAAACAACAGAAACAAAAAATAGTTTTTGTTTAAACTAGTAAGGTAAGTTTTTCGTTTGTACTTCGCTCCATCAGGATAAGAAAACAGAAACAAACAAAGTTTATGTGAAACAAGTAAGGTAATTGGTCATTGTACTTCAATGCATAAAATAAGACACTGAAAACAAAAAGTAATTTTGTGTGCGATAAGTAACATAAGTTTGTTTGTTCTAACTTCGCTGCAACGAAATAAAAAACTGAACCGAACAATAGTTGATGTGAAAAGCTAAGGTAAGTTTGTTCGCTCTACTTCACTCCATCAGGATAAGAAAACGGAAACAAACAGTAGTTTTTGTGAAACAAGTAACATAAGTTTGTTTGTTCTACTTCGCTCCAACAGAGTAAGACAACAGAACCAAACAGTAGTTTAGGTGAAACAGGTAAGATAAGTTTGTTCGTTCTTAAATTCTCTCTTCTCGCCCTCAGTATAAGACAACAGAACAAACAATAATTTCGTTTAAATAAGTAACATGAGTTTTTTTTGTTCTACTTCGCTCCAACAGAGTAAGACAACAGAACCAAGGAGTACTTTAAAGTGAAACTAGTAAGGAAGTTTGTTCGTCTACTTCGCTCCATCAGGATTAGACAACAGAAACAAACACTAGTTTGTGTGAAACAAGTAAAGTAAGTTTGTTCGTTCTATTTCGCTTTCCATCAGGATGAGACAACAGAACGAAGAGTAGTTTATGTGAAACAAGTAACCTAAGTTTGTTCATTGTACTTCGCTCCATAAGGATAAGACAATAGAAAAAACAGTAATTTTGTGTGGATAAGTTACATAAAATTGTTTTCTTCTTCATGCAACAGAGTAAGACAACAGAACCAAAAGTAGTTTATGGAAACAACAATCGTTTGTTCGTTCTACTTCTCTCCCATCCGCATAAGACAACCCGACACAAACAGTAGTTTATGTGAAACAAGTAAGGTAAGGTTGTTCATTGTACTTCGCTCCATCAGTAAAGACAACAGAAACAAAAAGTAATTTCTGTAATTAAGTAACATATTTTGTTTGTTCCCACTTTGCTCCAACAGAGTAAGACAACAGAAAATAAACAGTAGTTTATGTGAAACAAGTAAGTAAGTTTGTTCTTCTCAATCCCTCCATCAGATAAGACAACAGAAACAAACAGTAAATTTAAAGGGGGAAAAAAAAGTAAGATATGGTTTATCATTGTACTCCGCTCCATCAGAATAAGACAACGAAAACAAACAGTAATTTGTGTGAAGTAAGTAACATAATTTTGTTTGTTCTACTTCGCTCCAATAGGGTAAGACAACAAAAACAAACCGTAGTTTAGGGTGAAACCTTAAGGTAAAATCGTTCAAAATACTTTGCTCCATCAGGAAAGCAACAGAAACAAACAGTAAATTTTTGTGACACAAGCAAGCTAAGTTTGTCAATGTACTTTGCTCCCCAAAAGAGTAAGACAACAGAACCAAACAATAGTTTTTTGTGAAACAAGTAAGGTAAGTTTTTAGTTCTCAATCCTCCATCAGGATAACAACAGAGAAAACGTAGTTTATGTGAAACAAGTAAGTTAAGTTTGTTCATTGTACTTTGATGCATCACAATAAGCAACTGAAAAAACAGTAATTTGTGTGAGATAAATAACATAACTTATTTTGTTGTGCTTCGGTCCAACACAGTAAACGGGAGAACCAAATAGTATTTATGTGAAACAGGAAAGCTAAGTTTGTTCATTCGAAATTCCCTCCATCAGTAAGACAAAGAAACAAACGTAGTTTTATGGAAACAAGTAAGGTAATTTTGTTCATTGTACTTTGCTCCATCAGGATAAGACAACAAAATAACAGTAATTTGCGTGAAATAAGTAACAAAAGGTTGTTTGTTCTACTTTTTCTCCAACAGGCTAAGAAACAGAACTAAACAGTACTTTGAGTGAAACATGTAAGTTTAAATTTGTTCGGGTTTTATTTCGCTCTATCAGGGTAAAGAAAACAGAAACAAACAGTAATTTGTGTGAAATAAGTAACATAAGTTTGGGGTTTTTTCTAACTCCCCCGCTGCAAAAAAGAGTAAGACAACAGAACAACCAAACAGGAGTTTTAAGTGAAACAAGGAAGGTAAGTTTGTTCGCTCTACTTCGCTCCATCAGGATAAGAAAAACCCGTAAACAAACAGTAATTTGTGTGAAATAAGTTCTATGTTTGTCTGTTTCTACTTTGTTCCAAAAGAGTAAGACAAAAGAGCCAAACAGTTTTTTTTTGTGAAACAAGCCCAAACTATGTTTCTTCATTCTCCTGCTCTCCCTCAGGAATAAGACAGCAGAAACAAACAGTATTTTTTTGTGAAACAAGTAAGGTAAGTTTGTTCAGTGTAAATTCGAGCATCACAATAAGCAAAATGAAACAAAGAGAAAATTTGAGTGAGATAAGTAACATAACTTTTTTTGTTCTACTTCGGTTCAACAGAGTAAGACAGCCAAACCAAAAAGTAGTTTAAGTGAAAAAAGCAAAGGGCATTTGTTCGTTCTACATCTCTCCATCAGAAAGACAACCCAAAGCAAACAGTAGTTTATGTGAAACAAGTAAGCTAAGTTTGTCATGTACTTGGCTCCAACAGGATAAGACCCAAAAAAAACAAACAGTAATTTCTGTGAAATAAGTAACATAAGTTTGTTTGTTCTACTTTTGCTCCAACAGAGTAAGACAACAGAACTGAACACTACTTTTCGTGGGAAAAAAGTAAGTAAGTTTGTTCGTTCTACTTCGCTCCATCGGATAAGACAACAGACCCAAA
Organism: Dipus sagitta; assembly: GCA_036346955.1. NCBI lineage: Eukaryota > Metazoa > Chordata > Mammalia > Rodentia > Dipodidae > Dipus > Dipus sagitta. The sequence continues at coordinate 39,740 of CM070790.1, read as the reverse complement.
AGTAGTTTATGTAAAAAATTTAAAAATAGGTTGTTTGTTCTACTTTGCCTCCAACAGAGTAAGGCAAGAGAACCAAACCCGTAGTTTATGTGAAACAAGAAAAGTCAGTTTGTCGTTCTACTTCTCTCCCTCAGGATAAGACAACAGAAACAAACAGTAGTTTATGTGAAACAAGTAAGGTTAGTTTGTTTCATTGTACTTCAATGCATCAGAATAAGATAACAGAAACAAACACTAATTTCTGTGAGATAAGTAACATAACTTCGTTTGTTCTACTTCGCTCCAACAGAGAAAGACGTCAGAACCAAACGTAGTTTATGTGACAAGAAAGGTCCTGTTGTTCGTTCTACTTCTCTAAATCAGGATAAACCAACAGAAACAAACAGTAATTACTGTGAAATAAGTGACATAAGCTTGTTTCTTCTACTTTGCTCCAACAGAGTAAGATAACAGAACTGAACACCACTTTGTGTGAAACAAGTAAGGTTTAAATTTTTTCGTTCTACTTCGCTCCATCAGGATAAAGACAACAGAAACAAACAGTAATTTGTGTGAAATAAGTAATTTTAAGTTTGGGGGTCACTTTCCCCCAACAGAGTTTAAAACAACAAGCCCAAAAAGAGTTTTGTGAAACAAGAAGGCTATCTTTGTTCATTCGACTTCCCTCCATCAGGATAAGACAAGAAAACAAACTGTAGTTTATTGAAACAAATAAGGGAAGTTTGTCCATTACTTTCTCCATCAGGATAAAACGATAGAAATAAACAGTAATTTTTGGGGAAATAAATAACATAAGTTTTTTTTGTTCTACTTCCTCCCCAAAAGGGTAAGAAAACAGAACTAGCAGTCCCTTTTTGGAAACAAGAAGGAAAATTTGTTCGTTCTACTTTGCCCCCCATCAGGATAAGATAACAGAAACAAACAGTAAATGTGTGAAATAATTTAAAATGTTTTGTTTGTTCTACTTCGCCCAACAAATAAGAAATCAGAGCCAAACAGGGAGTTTATGTGAAACAAGCCAGCTAAATTTTTTTCATTCTACCTCTCTCTCCATCAGGGGTAAAACAACGAAACAAACCGTAGTTTATGTGAAACAAGTACGGTAAATTTGTTCATTAACTTTGATGCATCACACTAAGAAACTGAAACAAACGTGGTTTTTTGTGAGATTTAAATAACATAACATTTTTTGTTCACTTCGCTCCAATAGAGTAAGACGGCAGAACCAAACAGTAGTTTTTTTTGAAACAATCCCGGTCAGTTTTTTCGTTCACTTCCCCCTCCATCAGGAATAAAACAACAGAAACAAACATATTTAATGTGAAACAAGTAAGCTAAGGGTTTTTTTCATTGTACTTCGCTCCAAACAGGATACGACAACAGAAACAAACAGTAATTTCTGTAAATAAGTAACATAAGTTTGTTTTTCTACTTTGTTCCAACAGAGTAAGACAACAGAACCAAACAGTAGTTATGTGAAACAAGTAGGAAAATTTGTTTTATTGTCCTTCGATGCATCAGAATAAGACAACTGAAACAAACAGTAATTCGGTGAAATAATTAACAAAATTTTCGTTTTTCTACTTTGCTTTCCCAAAAGAGCAAGAACCACAGAGCCAAACAGTAGTTATGTGAAACAAGTAAGGTAAGTTTGTTCATTCTACTTCTGTCCATCAAAGGGTAAGACAACAGGGAAAAAAACCCCGAGTTTATGTGAAAAAAAGTAAGGGGAAGTTTTTTACGTTTCTTCTTTTGCCCCTCAGGATAAGACAACAGAAACAAACAGTAGTTAAAGTGAAACAAGTTAAAGGGAAGTTTTTTCATGTACTTCGATGCAACACAATAAGACAACTGAAACAAACAGTAATTTCTGTGAAATAAGTAACAAAAATTTGTTTGTTCCACTTTGTTCCAACAGAGTAAGACAACAGAAACAAACAGTATTTTATGTGAAATAATGAAGGGAAGTTTCCTTTATTCTACTTCGCTCCATCAGTACAAGACAACAGAAACAAACATAATTGGGGTGAAAAAATTAACATCGGTTGTGTGTCTATTCCCCTCCAACGGAGTAAGACAACAGAACCAAAAGTAGTTTATGTGAAACAAGAAGGGAAGTTTTTTTGATTCTACTTCCCCTCCCTCAGGAAAAAACAACTGAAACGAACAGTATTTAATGGAAACAAGTAAGGGAAGTTTGTTCGTTCTACTTCTCCCCCCCCGGATGGGGCCAACAGAAACAAACAGTAAAAATTATATTTAAAATATTAAAGGGAAGTAGTTCATTGTCCTTCGATGCATCAGAATAAGACAAAAGAAACAAACAGTAATTGTGTGAAATAAATAACATAATTATGTTTTTTTCTAAAAATCGCTCCACAGAGTAAAGGCCAGAGAGCCAAACAGTAGTTTATGTGAAACAAGCAAGCAAAGTTTTTTCATTCTATATCTTTCCATCAGGTAAGACAACAGAAACAAACATAGTTTATGGAAACAAGTAAGCTAAGTTCCCTTCATTGGGACTTCGAACCATCAGGTAAAGAACACAAAACAAACAGTATTACTGTGAAATAAGTAACATAAGCTTGTGTCTTCGACTTTGCTCAAAGAGAGTAAGACAACTGAATTGAACAATACTTTGTGTGAAACAAGTAAGGTAATTTGTTTCCGTACTACTTCTCTCCATCAGCATTAGACAACAGAACCAAACATAGTTTAATGTGAAACAATTCTTCATTCTACTTCGATCCATCAGTATAAACAACAGAAACAAACCGTAATTTGTGTGAAATAATTAACATAGGTTTGTTTGTTCTACTTCGCTCCAACAGAGTAAGACAAAAGAACGAAAGTGAAGTTTATGTGAAACAAGTAAGGTAAGTTTTGCTCGTTCAAATTCGCTCCCTCAGGATAAGAAAAAACAGAAACAAACAGTTTAAAAATTTTGTGAAAATAAGTAACATAAGTTTGTTTTGTTCTACTTCGCTCCAACAGGCTAAGATAAACGAAAGAAACAGAAAAAGTGTGAAACAAGTAAGGTAAGTTTTTTTCGTTTGACTTCCCCTCCATCAGGATAAGACAACAGTAACAAACAATATTCAAGTAAAACAAATAATTTTAGTTAGTTTTCCCCAACCCAAACTCCATCAGGATAATACAACAGAAACAAACAGGGAATTTGGGGTGGGAAAAAAGTAAAAAAAGTTTGTTTTTTCCCAAATCACTGCAACAGAGTTTAAAACCAAAAGAACCAAACAGGATTTGACGTGGAAAACAGGTAAGGTAAGTTTGCTCCCCCTACTTCGCCCATCAGGGTAAGACCAACGAAACAAACAGTATTTAATGTGAACCCAAATAAAATAAGTTTGTTTGTTTAAAAATTTGGGTCCAACAAATAAGACAACAGAACCAATGAGTAGTTTATGTGAAAAAAAGTAAGGTAAAATTTGTTCATTGCACTTTGATTATCATCAATAAGACACAGACACAAACAGAATTTATGTGAAACAAGTAAGTAAGTTTGTTCATTGCATTCGATCCATCAAAGGGGTAAGACAACAGAAAAAATATAATTTTTGTGAAATAAGTAACAAATAAATTTTGGTTCTACCCGCCAAATGGAATAAGGCAACAGAACCAACAGTAGTTTATTGAAACAAGTTTAAGGTAAGTTTCTTCGTTCTTCTAACGCTACAAACAGGGTGAGACAACAGAAACAAACAGTAGTTTATGTGAAAACAAGTAAGGTAAGTTTGTTCATTGAATCCCTCCATAAATAAGACAAAAGAAACAAACAGTAATTTGTGTGAAATAAGTAACAATGTGGTTTGTTCTAC
>CM070790.1:12500-13545 GCA_036346955.1 Dipus sagitta | reverse complement strand
CACAAACACACACACACACACACAAAAAACCCGAAAGGCCAGGAAAAGAAAATGGATGGATTGGATGGATGGATGATGGATGGATGGACAGGATTTCCCACGTGTTTTGTGCCACGTGTGCCACTGAGGCCAGCAAAACCACCTCCCTCCATAGGTGAGCTTTTGGAATTTGAGTGAGTTAGCCCTCCTTTTTGTTCTCGTGTCATTTCTGTTTTTTATGTCTGCCTGCTTCCTAACTTATTTTTTCTTTGTTTGATGACTTGAAACGCTGTAGCCCCTCTTTCATTAAAAAAAAAAGAAAAAGAAATAATTTTGAAACCCTAAGCTACTGTAGTTTTGTGTGAGAGAGAGAGAGAGAGAGAGAGAGAGAGAAGAGAGAGAGTTACTTGTTTGGCTATTTATTTGAAAGTGTGGTGAGTTGTGTTGTGTGTGTGTGTGTGGTGTGTGTGTGTGTGTATCATGGCTTCATTCAGCCAGGTTCAGTGTGTAGTCAGCAGCTTTGTATTTATGCCTGCTCGCTCGCTTACCCCCCCCCCCTTGTTTTATAAAATTGCATTTGAAGTCTGTCACGATGATGTGTCTTTCTTCTTCAAGACACTCACTCCAGATAAAAGCAGACCAGTCAAGATTCCACTTTTGTAAACAGCAATGAATGAGTTTATTTCACTGTGTTAACAGAGCCCAGGTAATATGAGGTAGTTCCTGGAGATTTAAATCGTCTTCACGCCCCCCCCCCCCCCAAACAAATAAGCGAACAGCAGCCAGCCACCGAAGTCACAAAGGTCATCTGGCAGCAGTTTATAACGCATGTGTCTGCCATTGTTCTGTCAGTTCTGCCTGTTCAAAAGCTTGGGCAGCATGGGGGAGGATCGTAGCTCCTGGGGTGTCAGGTTGCAACGACCGTTTGTGAGCAATTGTCAGCTCCTAAAGCAGGCCCTTCTTCCAGGCATATGAGCGCAGTGATTATCCACATCATGATTTGGGAAGGAGAGCCAGGCAGACTACAAAGGAAGGAAAAAAAAAAGAGAGTAAGCGAACGGAGGCT
>CM070790.1:0-5000 GCA_036346955.1 Dipus sagitta | reverse complement strand
GTCAAGCGACGCTCAGACAGGCGTAGCCCCGGAGGAACCCGGGCCGCAAGTGCGTTCGAAGTGTCCGATGATCAATGTGTCCTGCAATTCACATTAATTCTCGCAGCTAGCTGCGTTCTTCATCGACGCACGAGCCGAGTGATCCACCGCTAAGAGTCGTACGAGTTTTGACGGGTGTTGCTGACACGGCAAATCGGGGCCCCCTCCGCGGGAGTGGAGGAGGCTCGCCTCGGGCCGGACAGCGAGACAACAACGAAACGGAACTCCGAGGGGTCGTAAAGGACGAGACACGGGCGACGCCCGGCGCCACGGCCCGCAAGCGGGCGGGCGCGCGGGACGACCCCACAGGCGCCCGGGGAGTTCCCGCCCCACAAAACCGTGACGCGGCCAAGGGCCGCGGCCACGGAAGGGGCGGAGCCCGAGGAAGCCGGGAACGGGAGCGAGCCCCCGACCGGCTTCCCCACCGGCCCGCCGCCCCGACCCCGCGGGCGGACGGGCGACCCTCCCCGCGGGTCTTTAAACCTCCGCGCCGGAACGCGCTAGGTACCTGGACAGGGGGCGGACGCGCGCGGCGAGCGGAGTCGGGAGCCGGGCGCCCGCCTCCTCCCCTCGCCGTCACAGCCACACGGCCCACGACCGACCGTCCACCGCCCACGGGTGCTGCCCCAGCCAGGATCACATCCAGGGGCGGGAGGCGAGGGGCGCCGGGCGTGCCGGCCTCCAACTCTCCTCCGCGGACGGAGGGAGGGAGCCGGCCGACGCCGCGGGACGCCCCACGAGACGCAACACCGGGGGGACACAGCGAAACGTACGGTAAACGGACGCCGCGTGGGCGAGACGGGCGAGGGGGTTTATAGAGACGGGGCACACGCGGCCCTCTCTCCCCCCCTCCACCAACGCGCGAGCCGCCCTAGGCACGGGAAGCCGGCGTGAACGAGGACCCCGGCAGCGCAGCCGGGTGCCGCCTCTGCACACCGACCGCCGCGTCGGCGAGGGACCGGGCGGAAAGGAGCGGAGGACGAGAAGGCGGAGGCGGAGGCCGACGCGTCGGCAGCGTCGGCCCCGACGGGGTAAAGACCCGGAGAAGCTCGGACGCCCCCCTTCCCGCCAGGATGGGGAAGGGGGATGAGGGGAAGGCCCGGACCACGGGACGAGGGCGCGCGGAGCCGCCGGCGGCACACAGCAGCAGCAGCAAGCAGCAGCTGAGGAGCGAGCGGACCCGTCTCCTCCCGTGTCGCCGTCGCACACCGCGACAACCTCTGCACGTCCCGCGGGTCTCAACGCCCCACCGCCTCACCTCGTCAGACAGCCCGGCTCTACCGTACCCGCGCCCGGACCGAGCCCCGCCGCGGGGCCTCGCGAACCAGCGCCCTCTCTCTCTCCTCGCCCCGACTCCACGCGCCGGCCCGACCGCCGCACGCGCGACGATGCCGGACGGCTGACGGACCGGACCGGCCAGCCGGCCCCGGGTCCTCCCGGCGAGACGAGGACATTCTCGTGGGACGTGGCGGGCGGGCGCCAGACGTCACCGCTCCTCACGTTAATGATCCTTCCGCAGGTTCACCTACGGAAACCTTGTTACGACTTTACTTCCTCTAGATAGTCAAGTTCGACCGTCTTCTCAGCGCTCCGCCAGGGCCGTGGCCGACCCCGGCGGGCCGATCCGAGGCCTCACTAAACCATCCAATCGGTAGTAGCGACGGCGGTGTGTACAAAGGCAGGGACTTAATCAACGCAAGCTTATGACCCGCACTTACTGGGAATTCCTCGTTCATGGGAATAATTGCAATCCCCGATCCCCATCACGAATGGGTTCAACGGTTACCCGCGCCTGCCGGCGTAGGTAGCACACGCTGAGCCAGTCAGTGTAGCGCGCGTGCAGCCCCGGACATCTAAGGGCATCACAGACCTGTTATTGCTCAATCTCGGGTGGCTGAACGCCACTTGTCCCTCTAAGAAGTTGGGGGACGCCGACCGCTCGGGGTCGCGTAACTAGTTAGCATGCCAGAGTCTCGTTCGTTATCGGAATTAACCAGACAAATCGCTCCACCAACTAGAACGGCCATGCACCACCACCCACGAATCGAGAAAGAGCTATCAATCTGTCAATCCTGTCCGTGTCCGGGCCGGGTGAGGTTTCCCGTGTTAGTCAAATTAAGCCGCAGGCTCCACTCCTGGTGGTGCCCTTCCGTCAATTCCTTTAAGTTCAGCTTTGCAACCATACTCCCCCCGGAACCCAAAGACTTTGGTTTCCCGGAAGCTGCCCGGCGGGTCATGGAATAACGCCGCCGCATCGCCAGTCGGCATCGTTATGGTCGGAACTACGACGTATCTGATCGTCTTCGAACCTCCGACTTTCGTTCTTGATTAATGAAAACATTCTTGGCAAATGCTTTCGCTCTAGGTCCGTCTTGCGCCGTCCAAGAATTTTCACCTCTAGCGGCGCAATACGAAGCCCCCGCCGTCCCTCTTAATCATGGCCTCAGTTCCGAAAACCAACAAAATAGAACCGCGGTCCTATTCCATTATTCCTAGCTGCGGTATTCAGGCGGCTCGGGCCATGCTATTGAACACTCTAATTTTTTCAAAGTAAACGCTTCGGCCCCGCGGGACATCAGCTAAGAGCATCGGGGGCCCGAGAGCAAGGGGCGGGACGGGCGGTGACTCGCCTCGCGGCGGACCGCCCGCCCGCTCCCAAGATCCAACTACGAGCTTTTTAACTGCAGCAACTTAATATACGCTATTGGAGCTGGAATTACCGCGGCTGCTGGCACCAGACTGCCCTCCAATGGATCCTCGTTAAAGGATTTAAAGTGGACTCATTCCAATTACAGGGCCTCGAAAGAGTCCCTGTATTGTTATTTTTCGTCACTACCTCCCGGGGCGGGAGTGGGTAATTGCGCGCCTGCTGCCTTCCTTGGATGTGGTAGCCGTTTCTCAGGCTCCCTCTCCGGAATCGAACCCTGATTCCCCGTCACCCGTGGTCACATGGTAGGCACGGCGACTACCATCGAAAGTTGATAGGGCAGACGTTCGAAGGGTCGTCGCCGCCACGGGGGGCGTGCGATCGGCCGAGGTTATCTAGAGTCACCAAAGCCGCCGGCGCCCCTTTCCCCCAGCCGGAGCCGGGAGGGAGCTAACCGGGTTGGTTTTGATCTGATAAATGCACGAAATCCCCCCCCGCGAGGGGGGTCAGCGCCCGTCGGCATGTATTAGCTCTAAATTACCAACAGTTATCCAAGTGGGAGAGGAGCGAGCGACCAAAGGAACCATAACTGATTTAAAATGAGCCATTCGCAGTTTCACTGTACCAGCCGTGCGTACTTGGGACATGCATGGCTTAATCTTTGAGACAAGCATATGCTACTGGCAGGATCAACCAGGTAGGAGCGCGGACCGAGCCGAACGAGAGAGAACGGGGGTGGGGGGGGCGGTCGGGAACGCCCCCTCCTCCAGCGTCGGCGAGTGGGGAACGCCGACCGAGCGACGTACCGTGGAGAGCAGAGCCCGGGGGTTAGGACCCCCGGACACCCGCGCTCCACGACGACCCGACCCCCCACCTCACCGGGGCCGCGGGACGAGGGGGAGGAGGAAGACAGAGGGGGGCCACCCGGGAAGGGCCCCACACCCCCCGCAAGCACTCACCCGTCCGCTCGGAGACGGGCCCGACACCGCGGGCGACCCGCCCATCACCGAGACGCGGACACCCCGACCCCACCCGCTCCCAAGAGGAGGCGGGGGGAAGAGGGGGGCCCCCCAAAACGAGGGGCCCAAACCACCGGCAGGGACGGCGGGCCCCGGGGCGACGGGGGCCGCAGCAGGCCCCTCGGCCGCGATACGCACGCGGTGGACGCGGCCCCCCTTCTGGCGGGTCGGAGGCGAGCGCCGGGAAGCACACGGACAGGCCGGGAGGACGTGGCTGCAGAGCCGTCGGGAGGCGGGAGGAGAGCGCGGGTAAAAAGGCACGGCGACGGGGCACGGGACGCCCGGCATCCGGCGGCCAGCGGGCCCGGGAAGGGAGGGCGACCCGGAGCCGACACGACGGACGTCGCCGGGACACGCGCGGGTATCTCACCAACGGGCGCCCCCTTGGCGCAGCGAAAGGTCCCACGCGACCCCGAGGACGGGCGGCCGAGCAAAACCCCTCGGCGACGCCCCCACGACCAGCAGGCTGACGCCTCCGCACGGAGCCGAGGCCCCCACCACGCGCACCGCGTCGCAGACGGCCCGCAACCCCCCTCCAAAGTCCTCTCCCGCCCCCCAGACGGACCCGAACAGCCCCGCGGTGACAAAACCACGGCCGCGCGCGCCAGCGAGAAACCCGGAGACGCCCCTGGTCAGCGGCACGGCGGTTACGGTCGACCGACGGGGAGGAGGGCCTGGTGTCAGGCGGGAGGGGGGAACGACACGGCGGGCCGGGGCCGGGCCGACACAGAGGGCGAAGGGAAACCCCCGGCAAGGCCCTCCACAGCCAACCACACAGCCGGGCCGACAGGTAAACCCGGGGGGATCACACCGCCCACAACACCGAGGGGCGGTCCCACACGCCTGCGACGCCGAGCCGGCCCCCCCTTAAGGGGGGACCAAAGACCGTGGAGAGAACCAACCGGGGGAGACCCGACGCCCCCCCGCGACGCCGACCCTCGCGCGACAACCGCCAAAGTCCCCCGACCCGACGGGGCAACGCATCCAGCCTCAGAGGCCATCCGCGGAATCCCGACCCCGGGCCGCTCGAGAAGGGGAGAGGGCCCGGCATCCCCTGTGGACCCCGACCGGGACCAGGCGGGCCCAGCACCACACTGCCGTTTCCAGACCCCCCGGGAGCCCCGCCCACGGGAGGGGGCGGGAGGCGAGCGGGAGGGGTGTACAGCGGGCCCCGGAAGGGAGGGGGGAGGGGGGGCGGCGGGAGCCCCCCAAAGCCCAAAACCCCCCCCCTTCCGGACCGCGACCCCCCCGGGGGGGAGGGGGAAAAGGGCCCGCGCACCGGGCGCTAACGGGGG